>BQNB010001111.1:0-69207 GCA_026074375.1 Tanacetum coccineum
CATTCAAACGACCTCCGTTTTTATTCTAGTTTTTTTTATTTTTCAAATTAACTTAATTAGAATTTAATTTTGATTTTTAATTTAATTTAGCATTTATTTTCTTAATTTTTAGTATTTAGGTTTCCCGATACCTGATTCTGTTCCCCGTATTTTAGTATAGATTTAATTTTAGGATTTCCCTATAACTAATTTTGTTTCCCGTAGTTTTTAAGATCCCCATTTCCTATATCTGTTTCCCGTAGATTAAATTAGGTTTTATTTAATTAATTTTAGTTGTAATTATATCAGTGTTTCCATCATATCTAAATATTCTCCATCATTCAATTTCTCATCAAACCAGGATTACCTTCAATTGCAGCCTCGTTGGGACATACGACCCGGGAATATCTCTTCCGGAATCTTTTTATCATTGATTCTATCTTGTGTATTTTATCCTTTTGTGGAATTTGACCTTTTGCCTTGGTCAAGGGCATTCGGTTAGGATCTGTATTAGGGTTGCTATATAAGTATATACTAAGCCACGAACCACACCTATTCCCGAAGTATGGCTGTCAATGCCATTCCTGGTTGCGTCACGTGCGGCCAAAATGGCACTGACACCTTGGTCTATCATAGCTTGGAGTTGAGCATTAGTGACCGTAGTGGTTGTGGTTGCTGTTGGGGCTGGTGTTGTTGTGACCGGTGTTGACCTTGTGGCTCGTTTTGGGGCCATTTTCTTCAATCACAAGAAAATACAATATCCGTTAGATTTCATAAAATCATAACCATGACATGACATATCCATGATAAATAAAGTGAGATCACATCACACAGTGAAATGTACAATTGAATTGTAATTAACAATGATATAACCAAATCGACATTCATTCACCACAAATTCGATTATAGACATGACATAATACCATCATTTCATATATAACCTGGAAACATACATGATTGATTCAGATACGAAATGATCACCTTGATTAGGTTACAAAAGAATATATACAACCTAAAGCCATACTAGCCGGGAGTTACCCGTAATACTTAGTAGGCTATACAGGATAGCTAATCAGAAATAAAAGATCTATACAGGATAGCTAACCAAAACAAAAGATCTATACCGCCTGCTAGCTGGGAGTAACCCATAAAAACTTAACAGACTGCATAGTAGCTACAATCATAACCAAAGTCTAGGAACTGCTACCAGTGTCCTCCAATGTGTCAACGCGTGCTCCAGCCTCCAGGGCCTGGGTACGCATGATATGCTGAACAGCCAAATCATCTGCAGCCTGACGCTGCCACTCGTGGCGATGCACCTCAGTCTCTAACACTGTAACTCGTGCCTCTAATGCCCTGCAGTAAGCTTCAGACCTAGCCAAGGCCTGACGGGTCTCCATACTCTCTTGCTCGTAAGCAAGTCTCTCTCTCCTCAATACCTCAATCTCAGCTCTCACAGCTGCACGATCCTTCTGGGCATCGTGATGTCGTGAGTGAAACTCCGAACTCTCTCTACTGCGAACATCTACCTGGTAACTGACCCTCATGTTGACCATCTCTAAGGCGGTCATCATCCTCCTCTCAGTATCTCGAAACCTGGTCTCCATAGTGTCTACAAATCTGCAATCGAATCTATGAGCCATAGTCGGTCCTGGCTGTCTTGTAGCAGCAGCAGTAGAACTCTCTCCAACCTCACACCCAAGTCTGGGAGTAATAAGTAGTAGTCTTTTCCGAGGCGGCGTGTCAATCTCAGGAATATCAGCTCTACGGCTAGTAGATGGTGCAGGTGGAGGTATAGGTAACAATGATGGTATCCCTGATAGGTGTAGTGAATGATGGAGGGATGATGCTATATCTCTCATATCAGCCACGAGTGCTCTAGGACTTAGGGGTCGAATACGTGGAGATAAAAAGGATGGTGGTAGTAGAGGTGTAGGTGCCTCATCCTTAGCTGGCACTAAGTCCTCAGGATGCTTAGGCTCCGGAATGTACACTGGTACATGATCCGTAGGTACATACCTCTGGAGAATGTGGTGCCTGCTCCAACAACAAAACAAGGCAGCCTCCTCGTAAGGATCCTCAGAATGGGATACTCACTATCTACAAGATCGAGCCTCAGATGACCAGACGTATAGGTAACGGCAATAATCATCTTACATGACTATTGGTGACCAAGCAGAAACAAATTATGAGTATATATTATAAGGCTCTTTATGATAATAAACGTAGTATATATAACCACGTATAACAATTATGAATGGCCAATCTTAGTCCCACTAATGCAACAAATAGTGTATGCATGAATATATGCACAGTATGTATGTCCCGTGTACAACCCCGTTGTATGATTCGTTGTTTGAAAATGGTTATATGTCCACAAAAAACATTTGAACCTGTTCTCTATAACCTTGGCTCATGATACCAGCTTAACACCCCCAAAATTGGGTGTCTCAAGCGGAATAATGGTCCCGGGCGTGTTACTATTCAAGATCAATAGCACAAGATATATAAGAACGAATCACAAAAAGATACGTTTAAACTGATGACAATGGATTTAATTGAAAGATCTAGTACAATATCATAACTTTACTTGTTCATATGTTGAATATTACAAAAAGTTGACAATGAATCATTTCCCCAAATATGATGCACTTAATTCTTTAAGGCGTGCAATCCAAACATATAAACCCAATGCATCCTCGGCAAACCATGCACTATTGATCTCCTGCAAACATTGCTTAAAAACGTCAACCAAATTGTTGGTGAATTCATAGGTTTGATAAAATTCATAAATGTGCAGACCGCAAAGACTTTTTAGTGAAAAGCAAACACATGCAGATCATCCACAAAAAACTAGATTACATTTACACTAAGCTCAAGTACACTGAAGCTCGACGATCTTGTTCGCATTAATATTGCAACTTACTCAGCCTGTGATGATGTTCTAACCCGAAACAATCTAAAATTCGACATGCTATATCCGTTCCGTTTCTCGTGATAGCAAAAGTCACTCCGAACGGGAGGTCGTTTCCCGAATAGATCTATTAAATAACATTCGCGCTCACATAATGTAATTCCCAACTACATCTATGCAATTGACAGTTCATGATAATGGGCTTAACTGGGTTAATCGGTACTTAGGCAGAACAGTAAACATACTCGTCCAATATATAAAACAAAGCAATGATCCACCCCATAATTATAAAATCATTTGAAATCTTAAAATGTGGGCTATGAACTCACCTGAGTCAGATAATTCCAAATATCGCAGATAAAGGCGTCACGTAAAAGATCGAGATGCAACCTAAAATATCATAGGTTCGTATAAGAACCTAAGAACTTGAATCTAATCCTTAAAGTATGTTAACCTCGTAACTATCTTCGGCTATCATAATTAAAGAGGTCATGACATGACGTTCGAGGAGTTAGGACACTTTAAATCGTAAATCCAACAACTCGTCAAAACGCCATCCGAAGAGGCCTCATTATGAAACTCCCTAGTAATATAGTACTTTGATAACCACATAATATTCTATATAGCTCAATCACCAACTAATGGTTTTGGAAAAATTTGTGTTAATAAGTTAAAAACGTTAAAATACCGTTTTAGTAAAACTGCGTAACTTTAGCGTCTTAAACCCATTCTCCGCGTTTTATTATGTCCAGTTTCTTTCGTTTAAAGATCGGTTATCGATATTTGACATATCATAAAATTTTTCCCCACTGATGAACATACTTTACTGTTCATGACAGACGTGTGTTTCTATAATATTCGTATTTGTCGTCGTAAAACCCGTAAATGTCGTATTTTATTCGTTATAGCTCCGTTTTTAATGATTCTTTCGAGGACGTTCTCGTATTTGAAAGTTCTATATTTTTATGAGGTTTACAAAAATATAACTTTCTGTCATGAATAGTAACTTTTATAAAAATAGTTTTATAAAAGTATTAATTATCGTAAACTTGCGAAATTCATAACTCGTTCGTTATTAATTGAAAAATTACGATTCTTATCATTTTGGAATCCTAAAAATATGTATTATTTGTTAAAAATATCAATACTTACTGTTTGAATTTTATAAAAATGTTTTTATAAAAATTTACTTACGACTTCGTTTATTAACGTATAACTCGTTTTTAACGTAAGTTTTTCGTTATTAATCCGTTTAACAAGTTTCTTACCTTTTCGGAATCGTCGTGAAATTTATTATCTTATAAAAATATAAAATAAGTATGTAAAATTTCGAATTTTGGACAGAATCTTTGCTTAAGCTTGTTGACTCCATTTGTAACCTTTTCTTTATACTTTACTACTTTTGTATTTTTATCCAAGTCTCATATATCATAATATTATAAATCAACATATATTAAATGTCCATTGCCCATAGTAGTCCTCAATATGTTCTAGTTACTAAGGTTAACAAATCATGATAATAACTTAATATCATAATATTACTTAAGTACTTATTTTACTAGTTTTGTCAATAATCATTTTTACACATAACCAAGTGTGTACAAGTATATTTCTTTCCATATGACTTTATTTTAGTGTTCTATTAGCATGATTAAAAGTCCATAATCAATATTAACATGTCTTAGGTATTTCTTTAAGTTGAAACAAAATAAGAAACAAATAAAAACCCTAATTAATCATGATCATTTTTAACACAAAAATAACTTGATACAATTTTTCTCATCCTTTTTAACATAATGTAAGTAATAACACCTACATATATAAAATGTGTGTAAAATAATCATTTCAAAGTATAAACTAATTCATTTTTATGTAAACACCTAAAATGGTGATATAAGCTAAATACAATAATCATATGCATAATAATGAAAGATATAGCAACATAAAGAGTTTAAATGGACCTTATGATGAATGAGGATGATGATGTACAAGTACTAAACCCTTGTTTAGCCACAAAAACCAAGCTTGCACTAATAAACCCTTAGCTTTCCTTAACTAAACCCTAACTTTCTTTTACTTGAGAAATGAATGGAAATGGTGATTCAATGCTTGCAAATGCCTTAGTATACCTTAGAAATAGATGTATATAGAATTTATGGATTTATAGAAAATTTTGTATGGATGTGGTTGGGATAACTTGTTTGAGCCGATAGCTCTTAATGTGCCGAACAAGAGAAGTTTTGGTTTTGATTTTTTTGTTAAGTGTTATGCATATATGATACTTCTCTTTATGTAATGTATAAGTATGGTGCAAGTAATGGGTCTAGGAGTCAAAGTAAGGTGCAAGGCATGGTTCTTAGTCTTTGGTATGGCCACAAGAGTTAAAAGGACAAGTATGGTTTTACTTACATGAAGTATGGTACTCATTTGACCAAGTTGCAAGTCTTATGACATTTTTCATGTCTATATTTGTATATGATGCAAGTATTTCGGCAAAACAAAGATATACATTATATATTTATGTAATTTTTATGTATTGGGTATAAAAGTGGGTATTTGTTGAAAGTCGTGAAGGAAAAGTTTTTGTTGGTTCGGAGTGCCTAAATCATGCTATTTATCGCGAAACGAATAACTTTAACTTATCCCTATAAAAATAAAATGAACAAAGTTAATAATTATTCTCAAAATAATTATATAACCCTTGCTTGATGTAAACATTTAATTGTTTGATGCCCGTTTACATTGAACGCTAATTTTTGGCGTACGCGATTTAATCTAACGATTACAATTTTAAGCAAACACGTTCAATACTTAAAATAAATAGTACATTTATTGACGTCGTCAAAGACTTGAAAACACAGGGTGTTATAAGGTTAGTCTTGGAACTGCTCAAAAAGGAGAAATTGTATGCTAAGTTTTCTAAGTGTGAATTATGGCTAAGAGAAGTGCAGTTTCTTGGGCATGTGATAAATGGTAATGAGATTCATGTGGACCCTAGTAAGATTGAAGCTGTTAAGAATTGGAAAGCCCTTAGAACTCCGACTGAGTTTTGTTCGTTCTTAGGATTGGCTGGGTATTACCGTAGGTTCATTGAGAACTTTTCTAAGATAGCTAAGTCTCTTACTATCTTGACTCAAAAAAGTAGACTTTTAATTGGGGTGAGGAACAGGAATATGCATTTCAGACCTTAAATAAGTTGTGTAATGCGCCTGTTCTAGCTCTCCCCGATGGATCAGAAGATTTTGTAGTATATTGTGATGCGTCTGGGATAGGACTAGGCTGTGTGTTAATGTAGAGGGGTAAAATGATAGCCTATGTGTCTAGGCAGTTGAAAAATCATGAGAATAGTTATACTACCTATGATTTAGAGTTGGGTGCGGTTGTGTTTGCACTTAAGATCTGGAGACATTATCTGTATGGGACAAAGAGTATCATCTATACGGATCATAAGAGTCTTCAGCATATCTTTAGTCACAAAGAGTTGAATATGCGACAGCGTCGCTGGATAGAGTTGTTTAGTGATCATGATTGTAAAATTTGCTATCATCTTGGTAAGGCGAATGTGGTGGCTGATGCCCTAAGTAGGAAAGAAAGAGTAAAGCCTAAGAGAGTTAGAGCTATGAATATGATCCTTCAGTCAAGTATCAAGGATAGGATACTGATGGCTCAGAAGGAGGCTGTGGATGAATCTGCTGGATTGCAGAAAGGTTTGGATGAGATGATTGAACTTAGGAATGATGGAGCGTTGTATTACCTGGATCGAATATGGGTGCCTTTGAAGGGTGATGTGAGAACCCTGATAATGGACGAAGCCCATAAGTCAAAGTACTATGTACACCCAGGAGCTGATAAGATGTATTATGATTTGAGAGATAGGTATTGGTGGCCTAGAATGAAAAAGGATATAGCTGAGTATGTTAGTAGGTATTTGACTTGTTTGAAGGTTAAGGCTGAGCATCAAAGGCCATCTGGCCTGCTCCAGCAACCTGAGATTCCCATATGGAAATGGGAAGGGATAGCTATGGATTTTGTGACTAAGTTGCCTAGGACTAGTAGTGGGCATGACACAATCTGGGTCATTATGGACCGGTTGACTAAGTCTGCTCATTTTCTACCTATGCGTGAGGATTATAAGATGGAAAGGTTGGCTAGATTGTATTTGAATGAGATAGTTTCTAGACATGGTGTGCCGATCTCGATTATATCGGATCATGATAGTCGTTTCACATCAAGGTTTTGGCAATCAATGCAAGAGGCATTTGGAACTCGCTTAGATATGAGTACGGCTTATCACCCTTAGACCGATGGTCAGAGTGAGCATACTATTCAGACTTTGGAAGACATGCTTAGAGCGTGTGTCCTAGACTTCGGAGGAAGTTGGGATGTTCATCTTCCTTTGGTTGAGTTTTTCGTAAAAACAATAATTTTTATCAATTCTAGTTATGAGATTGTGCGCTGTTTGAGGCATTTGTATGGATAGGGAAGTGTCAGTTCCCCCAGATTTTATGGGCTGAGGTTGGAGAAGGTCAGTTGATAGGACCTGAGTTAGTGCAAGAGACTATTGAGAAGATCTCGCAGATTAAGGATAGACTTAAGGCTGCACGTGATTGTCAAAAAAGTTATGCCGATAAGAGGAGGAAGCCTTTAGAATTTAGTGTAGGTGACTATGTCTTGCTTAAAGTGTCGCGTTGGAAAGGTGTGGTACGCTTTCGGAAGAAAGTGAAGTTAGCACCTAGGTTTGTTGGACCATTTGAGATTATTGAGAAAGTAGGCCCTGTGGCCTATCGATTAGATTTTCCTGAGGAGTTAAATGGTGTTTATGACACGTTCCACGTGTCAAACCTTAAGAAGTGTTTGGCTGATCCAACACTAAAAGTGCCTTTGGATGAGATCCAAGTTGATGCTAGGTTAAATTTTGTGGAAGAGCTTGTAGAAATTTTGGAAAGAGAGTTTAAGAAGTTGAAGTGTAGTAGGATTGCCATCATCAAGGTTCGGTGGAATTCGAAACGTGGTCCTGAATTCACGTGGGAGTGTGAAGATCATATGAAATTGAAATACCCGCATTTTTTTAGTGATGTTAGTAGTTGAATTCGGGGACAAAATTCTTTTACGGGGGTAGAATGTAACCTTTTCCTTTTTTGTGTTCTGAATATTTCATTAATAATCCTTTGACTATTTAACTTTTGTCATTTTATTCAGATTTTGTACCGTGTTGACGGTGGTGATTTTATGAGATATGTGATGATTTGAGGTTTATTGTGATTAATAATTCTTTTTGAAAGGTATTTTATGAGATATGTGATGATTTGAGGTTTTTTGTGATTAAGAAAACATGAAGACATAAATATTTGGAGTTGATTCTAGTGTTTGGTTATTCATTTAAACAACGTTTGGGTTGTCTTGTTCGTGTCGAAATCTACAAATTTGAAGATTTTCTTGTAAGTTTTCAAATTTAAATTTTGTTTGTCCTTTTAGGTTTATTTTGATGCATAGATGTTAGTTGTACAAGTTGATCGTTGTGAAAATTAATTTTTGGATGCGAAACGAAAGAAAATGGTGCGTTTGGTTCATGAATAGTGAAAAAGAAAATAAGGGTTTTTGTAGTTTTGATATTGTGGTCGTGATGGTTGAATAATATATGTTGCTAGAATGCGTATTTTTGATAAGTTGCTAGTATAGCTTATTCGGACTTATTTTTAAGCTATTTCTTGGCTTATTTGGGCTTAAAGGCCACGTGTAAATTCCCAAAGTCACTAGGAAAGAGATTTTGATTATTTTGTGTTATGGCATATGTTGTGGACTATTTTTGAGGCATATGGTATTAACCAAAAGCGATACGTAGCTTATTAGCTTATTTTAAAGCTTAATATACGTATTTTGGAGTTTATGGACTCACGACCCAATAAGTCTATTTGAGTCGCAGCTTAACAGGAGGGCTTATTGTGGTCTGGATTATTTTTACATATAAGTACATACTTATATATGTAAATGGACCTTGGTTTTGGACTTAAATAGTATTTTAGACTTATAAATGTCCTAATGGACCCTTGTTGGGCCTTGAGGCCCAATAAGCGACATTTGGTCATTTTGAGAGTTTTGGAGGACTTTTTGAAAGAAAAATGTATTTACGAAGTGATATTGATCGTTATTTTGGGGAAAACGTTTTGGTGAACGTTAAAGTTTTAGATTTTGGAATTTTGTCGAAAAGTGTTGAATTGTGAAAAGTGTTTAGAAATTAAGGTTTGAAACTTTGGAAAAACGTTGTAAACACGTACGGGTCATGTCGAAATTTCGTAAAAAGTTTAAACTTAGAAATTTTACTTAAAACATGATTTTTGATTTTTAATAATAAAATATTATTTTATTTATTTATTTAATTAATAAATTCACTAAAAGACGAAAAAAAATAATTTTTCTCGAAACTTTCCTAAGGTTTTGTTGTGATTAAACGTATCATTTTCAATCAAGGAATGATTATTTAGAAGTGATTAAGGTGTACCGAATGCACTTGTCGAGATATATTTATAATTAATAATTATAAATATTTATTATATTACTTATCTATTTGCGCTTAAATATATAAGTTCTGTATTATCAGTAATGGGATTGATATGATTGTTGGGATATGTCGTCAACCATCACACCACTAAATCTTTTTGAGTAATTGTACAACGCGTTTAAACTCTATGCATCAAACGTGAAGATTGTTTTGAAAATGGATGATTAAATTGGGACATTAACTGGAGTAGGTCGTGTGCGGGCGTCGTTGCATTTGCTTGTGTGATTGAGATTTGGTTGCTAAAGACTTGCTTGAGGTGAGTTCTCGTAGCCCCACTCTTTACTGTTTTTCCGTTGGGGGAAAATGATACTCAAATGTGTTTTGAAATGTTTTGAATTGATCTGTGCGGAATGTGGTTTTGTTTTTGGGACAAGTTACGTGCTTATGACTGCTATGTGAATATTATGTGTTGCATGATTGTTTGGATCGGAGGGGTACGCCTATCCCAGTATTTGCATGATTGTTTGGATCAGATGGGTACGACTACCAAGTATTTGTGTAGTTATTGGAGCGGATGGGTACGCCTACCCTGGTTTGTATGTGGTCCTGCCCTAATTTTAGTGATCCAGCTGATAGGCCCTTTAGGTGCGTAAGTGACATATGATTATTGATTAGCGGTGATGCTAAGGTTATTTACATATATTCACTGTCATATAGCACTATTGTTTACTGTTGAAATATTGGCATAACTTTTGGGTTTAAGATCAAACCTACGAGCTCACCAACATTATTGTTGACGTTTTCGAGTATCATTTTCAGGTGTGTCAAATCAAAGGTATATGAATGGTATTGGAAGAGCAAAGATGTAACCCAAGGGAAACTGGGTCGAGATGGGTTTTTGATTATTTGGTTTTGTCAAGTTTTAACTTGTAAGGATTCGTGTAAACCCAAGTTTCGTTATTGTTAATTGTAAAGTGTATGATCTTGTATCTTGTGCGATGAACGGTATCGTCGCATTTTTGTGTTTCCGCCACTGACGGGGTGTGAAACTTGAATATCTTATTAACTGTTTCTTTATCATCATCCACCTTTTGCTTCTTAGTACTCTCTTGTTCCAACTCTTCTCCTGCTCTCTTTGAACTACCTTCCACCAAGTCTGTTCTAAAATCCACAAACATGTTTACCCTTTTGAAAGCTTTGTCAAACAATTCTTTGATAGAATCAAAGTCTTTAGATTTCAAGTCTTTGTGCTTCCAACCTTCCATGTTCTTAAGGTAAGTAATCATGGTCTTCTTCTGTTGAGTTTTGGTTGGTGGTTTGTTCCTCTTCTCCTCTACTCTTTTAGCTGCAAAGTGTTTTTTTCTTTGCTCTAGGAGTTCTTTAAACAATGTGGCTTTTTTCTTCAATTGTAAACTGCTCTTGTTTTTCAGCTTGCAGTCTTTCAGCAAACTGGTAATCAGCATCAACTTTTGCTTGTATGTCATCCCAAGCAATATTGGCTTCATCAATCTTTTCTTCTTCAGCTCTAGCAATTCTTTCCTCTTCATCAATCTTTGCATGTAATTTAAGTGCAATCTCTTCATCAAGCATGATTTGAACTTTCTTCTTTGTAGGCTTCACATGTTCAAGTTCTACCATTTTCCCTTTTCCTTTGTCTTGAACTTTTGCTTGTGATGGTTGTTGTGAAGATCTTGTTATTGTAGGTGTACCCAGCTCAGTAATAACAATTCCTTTCCTTGGAGTTGGAATTGTAGCAGTTATTGTTGTAGCAGCACTAACCTTTGTTGAAGCACTGGCAGCACTAACTGGTACACTTGGATCTTCTATAACATCCCCTTTTACCTTGGATTTTACACTTTTCAAATCTGCAAGTGCTTGAGCCAAAGTAACTTCATCAACAGTTAAATTCACATCTTTAGCAGCAACTTCTTGTTCTGCAAACACCTCATCACCAGTCAAAGTACCCACATCAAACATTTCTGCATCAGCATCATCTTGAACACTAACTAGGGTAATTTCATCATTAGCATCAATAGCATTAATCCTCCCCTGTTTGGATGCATCCTTACCTAAAACTTCTTCATCACCAGAGGATTCTACCCTAGCTATAGCACCAACCTTTCTTAATCTTTTTAGCTTATGAGTTCTTTACTTCTTTTTCTGTTTAAGTTTTTTGACCCTCCTTTTCAAACTATCAATCTTATTAGCTTGAGTGGTCTTTGTATTCTCCAAATCAAGAACCCTTTGTTGTAAATTGGTACATAGTTCCATCAATTTCTGAAGTTTAAGTCTATCCTCATCACTTCAAAGTGTGTTACCTTTTGCAAGCAGTGAATCATTAGAAAGTTTAGATACATTCTCAAACCTAGTTTAAGCAATTGTATCCCCTATAGTTTCTTGGCACCTAGGACCACTACCTAAACTAGTTTATGGGGAACTTGGTTCATTAAGTGTTGCCTTGGATCGGGTCTTAGTTATGTTACTATTGTCCTGTTCTGCTTCTAAGCTAGAAGCAGTAGTTGCAGCCCTTACCAAACTATCACCCAACTCCTTATGGACAGCCTCATCTGCAACAATGTTTGTAAGACCACTAGGCTGAGGTACCTGAGTGTCCTTTCTCTTAGGCTTCCTAGGTTTTTGAGTCTTTTGAGGTTGAGATGTTGATGGTTGAATAATGGTGGGTGTGTGATGGGGATCAGTTGGAATTGTTGAACCTTCACCCAATTCTTGTTGGTTTTGCACCACCATTGTTGGAAATAAAGGTGTTACTATTCCAAAAAAACATTTGCCTGCCCTTCTCATGTTTCCAAATATCTTTTTAGTGTGAGAGAGTTCAATGTAAATTCTCTTGTGAGTTGACATATCATCAAGTTGTTATTCCAGAAATACTTGCACAAACCTTGGATACATTAAAAATTTCCCATACAAATTATTCAAGTTTCTAGCGATACTTTCAAAAATGTATTTTGAAAAGTTAAATTTCTGATTTGTAGCTAAGCAGATAATTACAGATGCCATAGTGCTACTAAACTCATTCCATGTAGTAGTCTTTGAACTTAGGCATTATAAAATAGTATGAATCAGAAATTTCCATTGTGGGGAAAAGAATGCCTTATAGAAAGTAAGCTTTTGTGAAATCTTCTCATACCCCATCCTTGTAAGTTCTTTAAAAATGGTAGAGTTTGGTAAACAATCAATCCCTTCAGCATCTTCTAGTTGAAGATCTCTTCTAACAATTGATTCTATGACGATTATCTTCTTACCATCAACTAGGGCATGTAACTGAACTTCCCCATTAATAGTTTTGGCCTTGACAGTAGACCAGAACAGTTCGATACATGAAGTATATATAGTAGGATTAACGATTAAAGCATATCTTATAGGTTGTGTGCATTCAAAAAATCCATAATTTGTTCGAACCCATTACTTTCTTCGAGTTTAGACAAAAATGTGACCATATTGTGAGTATCTGCAAACTTTAGATTCACCATTTGTGTTGGTATTGATAATGGATGATAAAATTAAGTTAGGGTTTATAGTTAGAGAGTATTTAAAAGATTGAAATTGATTAAATGATTGATTAAGACCCTTAATTGAAGTATTTATGAAAATACCCTCAACAACATTAACTTAGAACCAGCAGTAGTAAATTTTATACCTAGCAACATTAACTTAGAACCAACAGTAGTAAGTTATGCCTAGTAGCATCAACTTTGAGTCACCAGTATTAACTTCAATTCCATTCCAAAAATTCCATCATCAATCTAACACTTTTCTTTGCTTTTCCTACAAAATGTTAGTCCAAACACCAAGAAAGCACAAGCCATAGCAATTTTCATAATTATCACAGTATTAATTATACCTAGCAGTATTAAGTATAACTAACAGTAGTAACTCAGCAGTATTAAGTATAACCAGCAGCAAAGAGAAACAGTGAATCGATAAAAGATGAAAGAGGATATCGATTTCCCCAAACTAACTGTAAACAAAGGCTAAGTGAATCTCGAGTGGACCCCTGGGACAAAACACCGAACACGAGAGTCTTATAGAAAAGTTGGGTATTTAACCTTGCAAACAATCAACAAGCCACAAATCAACACACACAAAGAACGAAGATAACAAGCTCTCCTCACACACATTAGAAACCGCAGAAAGAAAAAACAAAAAAAGAAACAGTGGAAAACATGGGGTGCATTCCCACTGAAGCCTATGTATTTCTGGAGTAAACCGAGTCTACATAGCTTACACTCGATATCCTTTCGAAATTCATTTGTCCTTCTAGGAGAGTAATGGGAAAAAGAAAATCTGCAATACGGGCTTAATCCATTAACTGTTTGCGGACCAAACATAAAGCATATGAAAGTTACCATCCCGATGAGAAGCCGCCGAGCTCTAATGCGAGATCCGGGTCTAAACAACACCTTGAGGCGTCTATCTACATTTTTGGCTGATGGGTAAAGGTAACAACGAAGAAGCCACAGCGGAGTGTATAAATGGAGAAAAATTCCAAGTGACAAAAGTGGAAGGAATTGTCAACTTCAACACTATCCTCACCTCCCCCCTGGTCAAAAACATTCGTCTCATTAAGCTCACTACATCAAAAAATGTTTATCACAAAGTAGCACATCTGGTCTTAAAATTAAGCTAATCTCAACACATCTGGTAGGTTCTGGAGGAGGACAGTTAAAATGACGGATCAACGAAATCAATGTGGAATGCGATTCAAACTCAGGAAGTTCCCAAAGAGGATCACACTTTTGAATTATCAAGTAAATAACTACCTTAGTCAACCCTCCATGATCGGAGCTTAACTAAAACAAGAAACGAATCTCGAACTCGCAGAAGAAAGTTATTAGCATGAGTAGTGGGTACTGACACTATCTCGTCTACCTTATCGTATGATCGCTGAAAGTCTCAAATTCTGGTAGTAAAAGATATATCTGAATGAAAAGAGCAATATCTATAACTCTATCAAAGAACGTAATCACTATCCATTGACGGGAATAGGAAATGACAGAATGAAGACTTTGAACACAAATACAGGAAGTATGGGTTGTTTTTTTCTCTTAATTATTCAAAAATAAATAAAAAATAAAGTTTTTAAAAAAAAAAAAAAACTAAAAAAAAAAAAACAAAAATCTAAGAACGATTGGACTTTTTAATATCTTTATCACGAAGAAATAACTTCACCTTGGATTTGAAAAAATATCTTCTACATCAAAATCTGGCAAGGGAGGGGGGGGGGAGGGGGGGGGTGGGTGGGGGGGTGGGCAACTGGTAATCAACATCAACTTTTGCTTGAATGTCATCCCAAGCAATATTGGCTTCATCAATCTTTTCTTCTTCAGCTCTGGCAATTCTTTCCTCTTTATCAATCTCTGCTTGTAATTTAAGTGCAATCTCTTCATCAAGCTTGAATTGATCTTTCTTCTTCAAAGGCTTCTCAGGTTCTACCAATATTCCTTTCCCTTTGTCTTGTGATAGACCTTTTGAAGAAATTGTTGTTGTTGTTGTAGATTTACCTGGCTCTTGAAGAACAATCCCTTTAGCTTTGGGTTTTATGCTCTTTAGTTTAGCCAGAGCTTGAGCCAAAGTTACTTCTTCAGTAGTTATTATAACAGTTGTTGCAGCAGTACTAACTTGAGCAGCATCAACTATTTCTTCAACAACATTTTTCATTGCCCAGCAACAAAAAAACTCTTCAATCAATTGATATAAAAATAAACTAAAGGATTCCCATCAAAATCCTCATTATCAGCATCATCTTTAACCAGGGTAATGTCTTCATCAGCATCAATAGCATTAATCCTCCTCCCCTGTTTGGATGCATCCTCACCCAAATCTTCTTCATCACTAGAGGATTCTACCCTAGCTGTCAAACCAACTTTATATATAATATCCCTCAAAAAGCTATGAAGTTTTTCTTGACCTCTTTTTCTGTTCAAGTTTCTTGACCCTTCTCTTCAAACTAGTAATTTCATTTTGTTGAGTGGTCTTTGTCTTCTCCAAATCAAGAACCCTTTGTTGTAAATTGGTACATAGTTCCATCAATTCCTTTAGTTTAAGACTATCCTCATCACTTCGAAGTGTGTTACCTCTTGCGAGCAGATAGCTCATTAGAATAGTTTTATATACATCTCAAACCTAGTTTGAGCAGTTGTATCCCCTATGGTTTCTTGGCGCCTGGGACCACCACCTGAAGTAGTTCCTAGGGAACTAGATTCATTAGGTGTTGCCTTGGATCGGGTCTTAGTAGCTAGAAGCAGTAGTGACAGCCCTCACCAAACTATCACCCAACTCCTTATGGACAGCCTCATCTGCTACATGTTCATAGGCAATTCATGAAAGAAGGCCACTAGCTGAGGTACCTGAGTGTCCTTCTTCTTAGGCCTCCTAGTTTTTTTATGGTCTTTTGAGGTTGATAGATGATTCAATAATGTGGGTGTATGATGAGGATCATGGCATTGCTGAACCGTCCACCCAATTCATATTGGTTTTGTACTACCATTGTTGAAACAAAGGTTGTTATCTACCATAAAACCTTTTGCCTAACCCTCTTTCATATTTCCAAATTATCTTCTTAGTGTGGGAGGGTGCAATATAAATTCTGTTATGAGTTGATAGATCATCAAGTTGTTGTTCCAGAAACACTTATACAAACCTTGGATACATTAAAAATTTGCGAGATAAATTATCAAAGTTTCTAACCATACTTTCAAAAATGTATTTTGAAAAGTTGAACTTCTAGTTTGTTGCTAAACAATCATGGGCAGATCCAATAGTAACTAACTAAACTCATTCCATGCATATCTTTTGAACTTAGGGCATTTGTAAACATATGGAATCAAAAATTTCCATTGTGGGGAAAAGAATGCCTTATAGAAAGTAAGCTTTTGTGAAATTTTCTCATACCCCATCAGTATAAGCTGTTCAAAGATGGTAAAATTTAGTAGACAATCAACATCTTCCTCATCTTCTAGTTTAAGATCTCTTCTCATAGATGCTTCAGAGATGATAACCTTTTTGCCATCTATTAGGGCATGTAACTGAACTTCCCCATTAATAGTTTTTACCAACGCTAGTAACCAAACTATTCAATGCAGAGAAATATATAATAGTGGGATTAACCTAATGCAATGTCCTTAATAGGTATATGCATTCAGAAAATCCACAACTTGTTCAACCCTTCCACTTTTCTGTGGGTTTTTAGACAAAAACCGCGACCATATTATAGTAATCTGCAAACTTTAGATTCGCCATTTTGTTGGGTTATGATAATAGATGGATAAAATTGAGTTAGAGTTTTTATTTCGAGAGTATTTGAAAGATTGAAATCGATTAAATGATTGATTGAAACCCTTAATCGAAGTATTTATGAGAATACCCTCAACGGCATTAACTTGAACCCAGCAATAGTAAGTTTATGCCTATCATCATTAACTTAGAACCAACAGTAGTAAGTTATGCATAGCAACATTAACTTATATCAACAGTAGTAAGTTATGCCTAGCAGCATTAACTTTGAGTCACCAACATTAACTCCAATTCTATTCCAAACAGCTTTTCCATCATCAAGTATAACACTTTTCCTTTCTTTGCTTTCCTGCAAATGTTAGTCCAAAAACCAAGAAAACACAAGCCATAGCAATTTTCATAATTATCACAGTATTAATTATACCTAGCAGTATTAAGTATAACTAACAGTAGTAACTCAGCAGTATTAAGTATAACCAGCAGTACTAATTATACTTAACAACAGAAACTTTTAATGACATGAATAACAGTACTAATTCATACAAAACTCTACAAAAACATAAAGAGATAAAAGACTTTAAAGATTCATCATTCCAATACTAACAATCAAATATTGAAATCTACTTACATCAAAAGCTTTTGTAAGCAAATCTGCAACATTCTTGTCAGTATGGATTTTGACCATTTGAATCAATTTCTTTTCATTGCAATCTCTAATAAAATGATGTCTGATCTCTATATGCTTTGTTTTTGAATGAAAAACAGGATTTTTAATTATGCAAATAGTACTGTTATTGTCAATAAAGATCTTGGTATGCATAAAATTGTACCCATAATCAAGTAGTTGATTCTGAATCCAAAGCACTTGTCCACAACAACTTGAAGCAGCCACATACTCAGCTTCTGTTATGGAATTTGCAACCACTGTCTATTTCTTGCACTGCCATGATATTAATCTACATCCAAGGAATTGACAACCTCCTGTTGTAGACTTCCTATCCAAGCTTGCTCCAACATAATCACTATCAGTGTATGCTACCAAATCAAAAAGAGAATCTTTTGGATACCAAAGGCCCAATTTTGGTTGACCTTTTAAGTATCTAAAAATCCTTTTCACAGCATAAAGATGTGAAACCTTTGGATTGACTTGGTATCTAGCACAGGCACACACTGCAAACATGATGTCAGGTCTTGAAGATGTAAGATACATCAATGAACCAATCATTGACCTATACATATGAACATCCACTTCTTTACCATCTTCATCCTTGAGCAGAGGCTTTTGAGTTTTCATTGGTGTGCTTGCAGTCTTGACTTCTGTAAACCCAAATTTCTTTAAAATTTCTTTAACATATTTTTCTTGACTAATAAATATGCCATCCTTCTTCTGCTTCACTTGTAATCCTAAGAAGAATGTAAGTTCTCCCATAGAACTCATCTGAAATTTCTCATGCATCGACTTCTCAAATGCAATCCATAGCTCCTTCTTTGTTGAACCAAAGATGATATCATCCATATAAACTTGGACAACAAAATATCACCTATGTGCCTTTTGATGAATAAGGTCTTGTTAATTTTCCCTCTTTGAAACGCATTGTTTAGCTGATATGTTGACAAGGTTTAGTACCAAGCTTTAGGAGCTTGATGTAGTCCATACAGTGCTTTTTAAACCTTGTATACTTTAGCAGGAAAGTATGGATCTTCAAATCCTGGTGGTTGACATACATACACCTCTTCTTCAATCTTCCCATAAAGAAAAGCACTTTTTACATCCATTTGATACACCACAAAATCTTTAAATAAAGCATAAGCTAAAAATAGCCTAATTGCTTCAATTCTTGCAACAGGGGCAAAGACTTTATCATAGTCAATCCCTTCTGCTTGTGTGTACCCTTGAGCAACCAATCTTGCTTTATTTCTTATCACAATTCCCCTTTCATCCTTTTTATTCCTAAAAACCCATTTAGAGACTATAGCTCATTTTCCATTTGGTAAATCCAATAAAGTCCAAACTTCTTATAACTTGAATTGTAGAAGCTCTTCCTGCATAGCCTCTATCTAGCTTGGATCCTTCAATCCATGAATTACCTTTTTGGGTTCTTCCTATGAAAGCAAGCAAACAAGCAGTTTTGAAAGTCTTTATGGTTTGTTCTTTGTTGAATAATACTAATAAACCCATGTTCCTCCAAATTCTTTGACATCTTTCTTGTTTGTGTAGCTGATTGAAAATATCCAATCACTTGATTAAGAGGGTGATCTTTATGAATTCTTGTAGTTAGAATAGGACTGACTTGGATTGTTGTATCCAAATTGTTCATGTCAGCCACTGCACCATCATCTTCATCATCTTTTGAGAAGCCAAATATGCTATAATCTTCCAAAGCAGGCATATTTGGATCAAATGGAAGTTCAATGCTTGTTTTTCCACCAACAACATTAACCTTATTTATGCCAGCAGCGTTAACATTGTTAGTGCTGTTAACATTATCTTCCTTCTCTTGATCAATGCCTTCACTATCTTTTCTTAGATCATCTCAACCTCTTTCATCATCACATGAAGGTTTGGATCCATCATCTTGAGAACTCTTTGGATCTTAGGAATATGGTGAATCAGCAGGCCATAATGTTAGCAAAATGTAATCATTAAAACAGGTTCTGTCTTCCTTTCTATCTAGCTTGACCTACATTATCACTTGATTTTGTACCTGCAAAACCATAACTGAGTACCTCAACAATTGACACATAATTCAGAGTCTTGTATAGTGCAATATCAAATATGCCAATCTGGTCCACGTACCTGAAACATTAGTGTTACTCTCACTAAACCTAATATCAAGTTTTCTTCCACTATCCATTTCCTACTATTGAATGCTCTAAAGGCTTTACTATTCAATAAAGAGTCCTCCTATAAAGAAATCAACATCAGCCTTAACCATCGAATTTGCCTAAGTATCTTTGTATTAAGGAATAGTAACAGGACATCTAACTGGTCCTCACATAAAACTTTAAAGTGTGTGTTTTAACCATGAAAAAGTTCAAAGGATCTTGTTATATCTTAACTACTAGACGCTCAAATTTTTGCACATATCAAGCAGTAGTTTAAACAATGCTACAGCCTAAAAAGTAGTTGGTAACTTAGGAATCTTTCTAGCATAGTCCTGAAGCAGCCTCAAATAGTGTCCTATTTCTCCTCTCAGGCAACTCCAATTATTTTAAGGAGTTCAAGCACACTATATTGTCCTCCAAAAATACCCTTCATTTCACAAAATGATTCAAACTCTTTGTTCTTGAACTGAGTCCCCTTTTTTTTTTTTTTTTTGTCAACATCTATCACCTTAACCTGTGAACTACTGATTTTCTATCCCAGTTATAAAGGACATAAGAATGCCACTTATCTCATCCTTAGTAGCTAGAAAGAAAACCCATGTAAACCTACTATAATAATCTGTGACAACTAGGCAATACATTTTCTTCATAAGGCTTTTTACAAATGTTGGTTCTAACAAGTCCATATGCAACAAATGTAAAAGAAGACTGATTGAGTTCTTTGTTTTGGACTTACAAGAGGCTCTGTAGTTGCTGTTCCCTTGTTTGACAAGCAACACAAGGTTTCAATCATTTTCAAAAAGTTTAGAGTTAAAACTCTTACAAGATTACCCTAACCAATTTATCATGTTTTAAAATATCTAATGTGGCTTTTGCAAAGAGACAAGTTAAAACTACCTTTATGAACAATATCTTTAAATCAACACATATACATATTGTTCTTTCATAGGAACTCTAATAAAACTTGACTTTCAATCAATTAACTAAAGTTTAGAGAAAAAAAACAATACATTAAATGTCAGTAAAAAGAACATTATTCTTCATAGTCAGTAAGATAGAACATGTTTCCTGTCATGTGCCTTTAAGCATCCATTGTCATTTACTCCTTGATCCTGTAAATCTATTTGTGGATTTCCCTGCACATGTGGTAAGAAAATCAGTTTCTTTTAGGGACCCAAGCCATCACTGACTTGGATCTGCTAGTGCATCAATATATCCAAACCTTTTTAGGAGGTTGATGCACTGTGTGTTTAAAACATGAGTTCCAAAAACTTTTAGTCTGTGTTTTCTAAACTAACCAAAGCTGAGCCTTAACAGGCATTAACATTATTTTCCCTGAACAGTATAAAACTACTGCTTCTTGGCCTAGTAGTAATTAACTACTACTGCTTTTGCCTTGCAGAGCATTAAAATTTTTATCCTTAACAGTATTAACCCTCTGATTAAAATTACAGTTTTTAAATGCAGAAATTCTTTTGAATGGCCTCTTAATAATTGAATGTGCAATTTTAGAAAGATGTGAATTGAGTTATCAAGCATTCACTGTTGTTTTAAAACTGAGCAACATTAACTTTGTTAGCAGTATTACTGATACCAAAAACCAAGACATCATTAGTTACTCTGCTTTAAAACATGTTCTTTTTAGAATAGGGGTGAGTCTTTTAGCAAAATTTATATGATTTACCCTTTGAGCATTGTTCCAACAAGTCTACACCCTTGAGTTTGAAATGTTTATGAGATAAATGCAACAGCTTGCAAATGGTCAAAACCTTCCACCACACAAACAATGCTTGTTAAACATCTCAAGAAATTACATCCTAGTCTTCTGAGACATCATATTATTCTAGTTTCTTGATTGTCTCAAGAATGTGAGTGATTTGCCTATTGGTGCTTAACATGTTTATAGCATTTTTCCTATCAGTTTTGTTTGTTTGTTTAGATTTGACAAAGTCTATCTTAACAAAACTAGGCTTAGCTATTTTCTTTTCAATCTTAGATTGAGACACATTTTCTTCCTCACTATTTGAGACCCAATCCTTAATAATTGGAGCATCAATTATTCTTCCAAACTTCTTTAGGAGGCTTTACTTCATAGCCTTGAGCTTCACTGTTCTCAACTACAGGCCTTAATAACTACAAAGCTCACTTGTAAACTCCTTCTAAAATCCAGTAAAGACAAAGTCCCCGTTTTTGGAATCATGAAATTTTCCTGTTAGGGGAGGTGGAACTAGCAATTTTAGCCTAGAACCTGTTCTTGAATTCTTGCAATTGTCACAAACGACTCTCTTTGATCTTGGTTAAGCTTTAGAGATATTTCAAGTTGTCTAAATTAAACTGAAATTCCATCTTTTTCCTTTGAAATAATTTTCTATCTTCTTCCCTAAGCTCCACCAATAGTCATCTCTCCTACTTGAATATCCATTTTAAGCCATTAATCTTTTTACCATAAACAGACACTTCTTTTTTTATAAAATTCAAGTCTTTCTTCTACAGACTGTAAACCTGCCTTATAAGCTACAACCATTAACTCCGATTTATCAAACTTTTTCAATAGTGGTTCGTATTAAGATTTAAGCACTTTAATAGTTTCAAGACAAGATTTTGAGCAAGTAGAATCATTAGATACCTCAGAATCAGAACTTGAAGATGAGTAGGCCACAGGTGCATAATATTGTTGGACCTTACCTATGCCTAATCAACTTCCAGTTATAACCACCAAGACATCAACATGATTTTTTAATCAAGCATTGGAGGTAGTTTTCTCTATTGACACACTTTCTTCTTGAGCTTTCCCAGTTCCCTGTTGTCTTTGTTTCTTGGATCCTACACTTCCCTGGCAAAGTTGCCCTTCTTGTGGCAGTTGTAGCACTCTACCTTTGACTTATCAAACCCAATGGTCTCATTACCGTTAATAGTCATCCTTCTTCTTGTATTCTCTAGGAACCTTCTAGCTCTCATAGTCAACATAGCCATCTGCCATCTCAAATCCATCTCTTCCAAGTCAACTGGATGGAGTTATTGTAGATCTTCATTTGCAAGTTGAGGATTGTTTGGTTGACTAGAAAAGAATTCACATATTACAGCATCATTCAAGTTATCAACATTTGTGAAGTTAGCAGCACTAACTGGAGTGCTAATAGCAGAAACTCCATGAGCAGTGTTAACTGCTTCATTAGTCCTGCCAGAGTTGTTAGAGGACACAAAAGCCATGTTTTGTGTGCTTGTACTTGAGCTTGATGCCCCTTTGACTTCGAGTTCATATACTTTGAGATTGTTATAGAGATCATCCATGCTCATTGTCTCTAATTCAGGCTTATTCCTCCACACAACAACATGTGTGTTCCATTTTGATGACAAACTTCTTAACAACTTCTGGTTTACATCTTCTTGTGAAAGTTTTTCACCCAAAATCTCCAGCTAACTCACAAGATTTTGAAGCCTATCAAAAGTTTGATCAAGGGTCTCTGAGCTAGGAGCAGAGAAGTTTTTATAGTGCTGCTTTAAGAGATTTCTTTAAGTTTTCTTTGTAGCAGCATTATCCCCAAATCTCTTTTCAATAGCTTCCAGCAGTGACTTTGCATCCTTGATTGAGTTAAACTTTAATTGATGTTCATTAGGAATGCCCATCATCAAAGTGCTTTTGGCCTTCACCTCTAATCTCTTATTAAGCCTTCTCTCACATTGTAGGAGGAATTACTTTTTAATACCTTCCATAACTGTTGTTATTGGTGCAGAGTTTCCCAATTCTCTATGACCTCCACAAGCATAGTCCAATAATCTGAATGTACAGTTTCTATCATCACCTCCAGAATCTTTAAATTCACCAGGTTTGAGCATTGGGAACCTTTGATGCAGCCACCAGAGGGGATTTAGCAAGATTTCTGAGTCCATATCTTCTAGCAAAAGATATCTGTGTATATCAAACAGGTACTTCTTATCAAAGCTTCTCAACAAGACTGAACCACTAGTAGAAATCACCACTTCAATAGACTTTAATTCTTATGCTTGTTAAGGTTTAGTTATGCTAGATAAGTCTAACACAATTATAGTATAAACTTTGTTGAATATATTAAAGATTATGCAAAAACTAATCTTTAATCAATAAGAAGAATTCTTAATGAAACAGTAACACAAAACAATATAATTCAACAATAAAAGATCCAATATTATTATTACAAATAATACAAATACTCTCCTAGTATTATGGTTACAAAACCTTAAAGCTATGATAACTCTATAAATGACTCCAAATTATGAATTGATACAGAATATCAAAACTCTATGAGCCTTAGGACCTCCTTTTTTTACACCAAGGAGTCCTACGTTCCGATTACAATAATATACCTAAAATCTTAGAAATTCTACTATGATCTCATTCTATAAAAAACTAATACTTATCAAAGTAAGTAATACTGAACTCCATCAATGTTTATCCTTTCTTCTGTCTTTATCCATTCTCTTCTGACGGTAGAAACTCTTTCAGCAGTCTTAATCTTTAAGCAGTTGTAACATTTGTACTAGCAGCATTAACTTTACAAAAGCAGTAGTAACTTATACACCAGCAACATTAACTGTGTACAAGCAGTAGTAACTACTTATTATATTTTCTTCAATCTTCACCAGCAGTACTAACTTTACACTAGCAGTACTAACTTTATACTAGCAGTACTGATATATACTAACAGTAGTAACTGTGAATTAGAAGTACTAACTTTATACTAGCAGTACTAACTACTTAGCATATTTTTCATTAAAGTTAATGAACAACACTAACTTTTGCTTAGCATCAGTAACACAAACCTTAGTAGTAGTAACTCCAATATCATCAAGAAGTCTTTTAATCCCAACAGTCTAAGGTTTCTCGTCCACCCAAGTTACGTCTTTGTTCCATTCATAAATCTAGTCATCCTTAAATTATTCATAAGTTTTGAATCCTTTAATGTTTTTTGTAAGGAGATCATGATCTATCTTGAGTAGGTAATTGAACTCTTTGAGTTCTTTACACAGCGGTGTTTCATAATTAAACAAGTTCATTTCAATCGTAAAAATTTCACCAATTTCTTGTTCATTATCGTGGTCAGTTTCCCCAAGATCGGAAGATTCATCATCCGTTGGCTCAATTTCGTCACATACCATTTTCCAATAATCCTACAAAGCTCCTTTAGTAAATTTATCCATAGTCTTATAGTTCACAAACTTTGAGGCTAACCAATTTTCAAAATTGGGGTTAGTACGGTCCCATCTAATCATCTGTGTGTTAGTTTTTCCAGTGCGAGAAGGCGGGTAGTATTTTCCAAAGAATTTAGCTGTTAAATCGACCCAACTATCAATTGATTTTTTAATCTTATCAAACCATCTCCTAGATCTACCAACTAATGATTGAAAAAGACAACAACTAGAAGCCTTATCAAGAATTACATTAGTAAAATCTATTGGGGTCAACATACTGAGGAAGTATTTGATAATGCATGACAGCGTGTCCTCCTCCATTGTTTCCATCAAATGCATTATTGTGCAAATCACATCAGGATTTTCCTTTTAGCTCATAAGGCGTTCATCCCATTAACTGTAAATGCATAGTAATTATCCATGAATACTAAACATTCTGGTCAATAGTCGAGAATTCTTTCAAAGTTGATTCCGTTTTCTTGTCTGTCATATCTTCTTCAATCGACTAGCTCTGATAAGTGTTATCTGTAACAAAGTTAAAAATATCAGCAGGATTTGCTCTGAAGAAAGATAGAAAAAAATTTAGCACGAAAATTAAATTTGAAAACTTAGATTCTGATTTTGTTTCAGATGAGCGATATGCCGTATTCAATTGAAGTGAATACGCCGTATTAATCTTTTGAGTGAATACGCTGTATTGGAAAGAAAGTTGGATACGTCGTATCCAATGGAAGTGGATACGCCGTATCGAGTTATCGACCAGAACACTGTATTAACAAATAAATTAAACACACAAATGTACAAGCAAACAATTAAAGGAAAACAAATATACAAAATATACAGAATATACAAGAATATACAAGAATATACACTAATCTAAATTACACTAATCTTAAGGGTTAAATCTAAAGCTAAAAACCAAAATATAAAATAAATCTCAAGATTAATTTTCACTCCCTGGCAACGGCTCCAAAAACTTGATGTGTTATTATGTGGTGTACATTTTTATGAAGTTTTAAATTTATATTTTGCCGACTTAACCAAAAACAACACTTTAACGGGCAGTGTACCCGGTCAGGGGTAGATTCGTGGTAAGTAGGGTGTCGAACACTTGAAGTAAGGTTAAATCTCTCAATTTATTAATACTTTAGTTTACTAATCTAAGTTAATTGTAATCTAAGTCAAACCTATGCTAATCTTATGTTAGTTCTAATCCTAATTCTAACAGGTTAAAAAAGGGGTTTTTAGTTTGAGAGACTGGCACGGGTTTGGTGGTGACTACAATCAATTCAAGATACTTTAACCCACGCAAGCAAATTAACAAATTATAAAATTGCGGCAAGCCTTAATAATAGAAAACTTGATTAGCATCATTAATCCGATAAAAGTTGGTTTGTTTATTTAGTGCAATGATTACTTATTTTTGAGGTGGTATATCATTCTTGACTAGAGCTAGACTTAACCCTAAACCTAGACAGCATAAATATATATCCCCAATTAAAGCATCCTTATTTGCTGATTATAATATATCTAGAGGACGACACGGTGTATGTCGTAAGAACCCTAACTCATAGAGACTTTACACACTTACCGCTTAACGGCAATTCATACACTAGTAGTCCACTAACCCAATCTTTACCAATTAATTAGAACGTACTCATTGATCCTAAGGGTCACCTACCGGTCTAACTAAGCACATAATCTAAAGGCAAAGATAGGTTGTTAATCATGATCCTATTGGTCTAGATGTATTAATCACTATATGGAGAGCTATCCCAACATCTAGATTACTTGGTTCGTATCACTAGATCCAGTTGAATGATAGGTCGCATATTAAAGCACATAAACAAGTATAAATTGATAAACATAAACAAGCATACAACGATAAATTAAGAAATCGAGATATAAACAAAACCAAACATTCATATCTTCATAATAATGGCTAATACCCAAAGGTATTATCCTTCAAACATTAACCAAGGTAAACTAACCGAGTTAAGGAGTGATACCAAAAACTAAACGATTACAAAAGTATAAGAAATTACACGTTGTCTCCTATGGATTGGAATGCGTTGCGAGACCTCTTCTTCTCTTTTTCTCCTTAGAAAATTGAACTTTTGTTGTTAGGTATCAAGAATATGAAATTTAGCAGCACTGAAAACTCATTTTTGAGATTTCTATTTATAGGGTCTAGGAGTCGGTTTGTACAACGTATCTAATGCTTGGGATACGACGTATTTGGGGTTTTCTTGATAGGGATCACGTTTGAATTTCAGAAAATTCACATACTATATTTCCAATATGGCGTATTGGTCTTCTCTGGATACAACGCATTGATCATGTTTCCTTTGTGGTCTTTGGTGAGTGCAGACACAGATACGCCGTATCTTCCTTGATGGATATGACGTATTAGTTGTCAGAACAGTAATCTTCAAAATATCTCCGTTTAAGCTCTAGAATGCGTGCCTTTTAGTCCAAGTTTCACCAGTACTCCATAATGTACTGAAATTACAATGAGAACGATTAATAATAATTCTTTGCAATAATCATACAAAAAGGGTTCAATTACATGGATAAATGATGCTATAAAATAGACGTTATTTGATGTCATCAACCGACTAATAACCAACTCATACATGAGTAACAGATTGCTGAAGCACACAATGTAAAAAAAATTTGATACATATACATTAAAATCTCAAAAAGCTAATTTCTTATACATAAATTGATACACCTAATACACATCAACCACTAAAAACTTGGTACACAATACCAAAACTTGATACACATTACACTTTGAATCAAAATGTATCACCTTGTTTAGGTCAATTTCCCCAAAGAAAAACCCTCAATATCTTTAACAATATTTAGTTTAATTAATTATGTTTTATTTTGTTTAAGGAAGTGGGCATTTTGTGAGATTTAGGTGTGTTTCTCATTTTTAGATAATTTTAAAAGAAAGTATCTTGTAACATTCACATTTTCCAGGTCATATTCCCGACTCAATTATTTTCATTATTTATTTACCAATCAGTAGTTTTAGTGTTTCTTTAAATTATAATCTTATAGTTAAAATCGCGTAAACTAAAAATCAACGTTCAACTAAACGGACAGCGAAGACCAAACTATATAAAGTATACATCAAAGCAAGGTGTTATATATTATTAAGATATAATTTATAACCTTCATATTTTATCTTTTTATGGTTACGTAAAACGCTTTTACGTTTCGCAATAAAATACATTTAGACATACCCGAGAAATACCTAGACTTATCTAGACTCAAACCAATACCCACTTTTATTCCCTAAACACAAAAATTGTACAATTTTTGTGTCATTAAGCCTATAGGGGCCGGTTATGATTAAACATAACACAAACATAAGGCAAACATTATATACTTTTAGTTATTAACCAACTTAAGTACATAGAAGCTCATATATCTAAACATTGTCTAATCATGTGTACCCTAACTCAAATCCTAGGCGTCCAATGGTGTGGGAAGGAGCAAAAATCACTTACATACCCTTACAACATGTACCCTTAACCCATAGCATACCATAGTTAGTTTAAGGATGAATGTTTAGTTAGTTTAAGGTTAAGGAAAACTTAAACACTAGCACACTTTGCCTTGTTTTTCTTTCATTTCACATGGCACAAGGACCATTGGGTAATACACATAAATCTTGGCTAAATCTTGTACAACATAGGATTAATTAAGGCAATGTACTTAACAAATCTTATACAAGATTTGTATCTTGTGTTTCCCTCTCTTTAGCCAACTCGTCACCCACACATACAACCTAACAAATCTTGCATAATCTTGTACATCACCAAATTCATTAATACTTGTACTTAAACAAGCTTGAACTTCCTAAAAACACCTAAGCATGTACTTAAACTACTACTTCTCTCTAGCAAAGGAGACCAGTGTGGTTTTTGAAGTGGTATAGAGATATTTTCTCTAAAAATAGGAAACACACAACTAAGAGTGTTTACACACTCACACATTTAACAACACTCTAGTAAAAATTATCTTTGTCCTTGCTTTCGGGTCATACCATAACCGAGACGCAACTTGCATAAACACGACGTCACAACTCATAAACAAAGGGTCTAAGGTATAGCCTGGTGATCTATAAGCTAGAGTTATACGTTTAAGGGTTTGAAAACAAGGAGGATTCGGGTTTAAGCTAGGACTTGGGCTATACCATTCGGGTTTATTACTACACCACAAGACACTACCTTTCAAGAAGCTGAGACCCTTGTAAGGGGTCTTAACTTGTGTTCATACTTAAGTTCATGTTGCTTCATGTGTCATAAGGCACGGTTATTATGTGTAACAAGCTAAAACATGGGTCGTGGCCCGTAGCATGACACAATCCAAGTCCCACATCATATAATTTACAGCAATTAGACTTGTGTGGTGAACCAAAAGCCATAAGGCACATAACAAAGATCTTATGTATAAGCATGAATGTTTAAACATGACATGCACATGTAAAATATTTAGCCGAGAGGTTTGATAACTCTTTTGGAAACGGAAACACTTTCATGTCACGTATCATAATACTTAACAACTCGTCTTGCTCCAAATAAAGGATGTGGTACACAATTTATATGCGAACTAGGGTTTTTTTTTGGGGAATGTCGAAATAAGATAGCAAGACCATAGCCGTGTCTTGTATCCAACAATACGAGCACAACAAACTCTAACGAATTTGTAACTTACCTAATGGGTGTTGTAAGATAAGAGATAGTTTAGAAGTTAATACTGCCAGGCTTAAGAAGTTAGTACTGCTAGCAGAAGTTAGTACTGCTAGCAGAGTTAGTACGGCTAGCAAAAGTTAGTACTGCTAGCAGAGTTAGTAATGCTAGCATATTGTTAATCTTTTTGCTAAGTATCATTGTATGACTTGTATGGGACGAGTGTAGCTCCATCAAGTTGCTTAAACATAGGACAAGGATGCTTAACATGCTAAACAAGTTACAAAAGAAACCCTAACGCAACACTAGTGGATTTAACAAGCCACTATCAGGCTCAACAGCCCAATAACGAGTGCTTATGTGGGCCATCAACTTATTTATAAGCTAAGGCAGAACATACGGGCTTAATGTAATACCCTAAATACTTATAGGCCTATGTTGGATAAGCTCACACCCTCAAAACCCTTACCAGGTCCTTAATGGGCCTAAAAGCCAATTACCGTGGCTTATTTGCTTATGGGATAAGCCAATATGGTGAAATAGCTTATCTAAGTTTTGCAACACTTTCTTTGAGGCAAAAGATCATAACGAGTAAAGTCAGAAAACCCATTATGGGGCCAAATTTGTGAACTTTCGGGTTAGAGTTAATAGGCCACGGGCCCAATAGGCTCGAATAAGCTCATCCGAGCTTATTATTAAGCCAAACAGTTTATATAGCTTATGCAAGGCTAATGAAGTCTTTTGTCACTTCTTAAATCTTAATTGGACCTAAAATGCAACTTTTGCAAGTTAGGGGACTAAAGGTGTAAAAATAGAAACTTAAGGGTATAAACTGGCAAATCTGTTTTTGTTTTTAAGGGCAGTTTTTATTGCACTATGAAAAACTAATGGATACTTATACAGATTAATAATGAATTAAGATGAACACTCATGGTATAGAACTAGTCGAGTGTATAATACGGATACATATATAACTGAAATCAGCGAATAACAAATAGGGTATTAAATATTAATACTTAAACACCATGTATATTTAAAAGTATATAGTCGTACATCTTCCCAAGAGCAAACGAGGAAAACGAATACAATAAACATGTACATCACCACACAAGAGATAACAGTATATATAAACTAGCAAATTATTGTAGTTTATACACGAAATCGTTGGCCTAAACTTGTAGACTAAGACTGGCCGTATTTACTTAGGTATTTGACGGTGTGATTCATTCGCCATACTTGGGCATATTACCTTTCACAGAGGACTACTTACTAAGGTGAGTTCATAGCCCCTTGTTTTACTATATCAATGATTTATAACTTTTAGGGGGAGATACATGCATTGTTTTACAAATTGGACACAAGTGTATATTTTATCATGATTACGTGTTTGCCTAAGTAGCGATAACCCACTGTGCCCATTATCATGAACTGTCAATTACTTTGTGTGAGCGCGAATGTTATAAATAGATCTATTTTTGATAGACTACCCCAACCTGGTGAGTAGCTCTCACTGGTGCCATGGAGTGAACCAACGGATGTATACCATGTTACGATTTGGGAATGTTGCGGTTAGAAACATCATCAAGGCAATGTTGGCAAATTTTATATTGCAATTCGAATACAAGTCGAGCTTTAGATCATGATCTAGGTAAACGTAATTACACTTTCTATGTTTGCATCTGTTGCACAATCATACACTTGGAAATCTTGCGGTCCAACGTAATATTACATAAACCTAAGAATTCACCAACTTTTATGTGATGTTATTAACATGTTTTCTTAGGTCCAATGAGGCACGAGCTGCTAGTGGATACATTGGGATACCTTTTGGAAGTCATGCATAAAAGATTTTAGAGTCATCCATCTTGGATTTTTGTTTAAATCTAAAATCGTTTGTATATCAAATTGTTTGAACAATTTAAGCCATTACGCTTTGTATTAAACAATTTCAATAAATCCATTGTATCATACTTTAAATGACTCTTTTAGAGGTCGTTCTCATGTGCTATTGTTTTATGAAGTAACGCTCCTGGACTCATTATTCCACTGCGACCCAATTTGGGGGTGTTACAGATTGGTATCAGAGCCAGGTTATAAAGAACCAGGTCAAATGTTTTTACTTGGACTATAACTGTTTTTCAAACATTGCATCATACAAAGGGATTTTCATGGACCATTCATTCATGCATTACTTGTTGCATTAGTTGGGTATACTAGATGCTGCAGGATTCACATACGTGTTTATAATATATTAAGTATATTATTAAGGTTCTTATATATGTACTAATGTAAACTCTGTTTGAGTGTTACAGATCCTGTCATGTCCTCTTCATCCACAGTCACCTACACATCTGTCTACACTGATTCCAAGCCAGAGAGAGTCTTCTGGGGAGCTGATGAGGAGCTGTCTGATGGAGGTTCTCCACGAGTCATCGTATACGGATATGATGGACTCCCTATGCAGCCAGTAGCCCTGCCATCTCTAAACTATGTGCCAGGACTTGAGCACCCACCGTCTCGTGATTACGTACCAGGTCCTGAGCACCCACCTTCACCTGTCGAGGTACCATACGTACCTGAGCCTAAGTACCCTGAGTACTTAGCGCCATCCGATGCTAAGGCACCCTTAGAGGACCAGTCTCTATCTGCTGATGCCTCACCTACCGCCTTGTCATCAGGCTATGTGGCAGACTCTGATTCGGATGAGGATCTGGAGGAGGACCCCGAGGAGGATCATGTTGATTATCCTGCTGACGGAGGAGATGATGATGATGAGCCCTCCGATGACGATGATGATGATACCAATGATGAGGATGAGGAGCCCTTTGAGGATGAGGATGATAACAAGGAGGAGGAGGAGGAGCACCTAGCTCAGGCCGACTCTTCTGATGTACCTGTTGTTGACCCTGTTCCCTTAGCTGGCGATACAGAGGCATTTAAGACTAACGAGTCTGAACCTATACCCCAGATCACCTCAGACTAAGGTCCTTTGCTCAGACACATCTTAGTAGAGGCACGAAAGACTTGTCATAACATGAGCACATATGTCACCACCAATGAGGCACGTATTGCTAAGTATGCTTCCGCACCTACACCACCATCACCACCACCATCTCCACTATCACCTTGGACATCTCCACTACCCCAGATTCCTTCACCACCACTACATGTATCGTCTTTACCATTACCCCTACCACCACCTACTATTGATAGTCCCACTTATGTTGAGGTACCGCTAGGCTATAGAGCAGCCGGGATTAGACTCAGTGCCTTCATCACCACTACCACCACTACCAGCCTCACTATTCATATCACCACATTTACCACCACCTGTACCCACATCATTACCATTACCATCATTACCACTACCACCACTACCAGCCTTACTATTCATATCACCACCAGTCGACTATAAGGAGGATATTCCTGAGGCCGAGTTACCACCTCATAAGAGGTTATGTCTGACTGCTCCTACATCGAGGTATGAGGTGGGGGAGAGTTCGACTGCTGCCCCTAGACCTACCAGAGGTCATAGAGCAGATTATAGGTTTATCAGCACTACGGATGCCGAGGTTAGATGTCGGAGAGCCAAGGAGGTCGGCTATGGCATTAGGGATGTTTGGATAGACCCGACAGAGACTGTTGTGGAGGTAGCACCGACGACCCTTGAGGGGTTCAATTCTAGAGTAACCGAGCTTGCTGCGGTGCAGGAGCAGGACACTCAGGATATTTATGCTGTGATCTAGGATGGTCAGGACAGACAGACTCAGTTATTTCAGAGAGTTGATGGATTGGTCGAGGATAGACAGTTTCACTATGAGACTACACGATTGTTAGATCAGGAGGCTCTAGCTTCTCGAGAGGACATGGGGCACATTCAGTTTGGTTGAGTTTGGCAGTTCACTAAGAACTTGCAAGCGATATAGGACTCATAACCAAAATGCCGGATTACCGTAAAACGCATCACAAAGTCCACTGATGACGCCAATTGATGCACAGGTTTCTATCTCTACAGGGATAGTTATCAGCGCATTGGACAGATTCAGGCACTTCGGCTAGAAAAATCAGGCTCATGCAAATGATCCCTAGGGCGCTAATAGTTTCTGCCTAGGTTTACCTTTTATGTCCAGTAATTCATAGCTATCATTATGTTTAGCCGGTCTAAGTTTTGGGTTTTATACCCAGCTAGACACGGTAGGTAGGATTTGTATTTTTCACTTCTTAATATCAGATAAACATGTATGTTTTCCCAGTAATATAAGATTGTTGTATTATGTCCAAGATCATCTCAATCAGTTATGTATTATGATCACAGTCATATTATATAATCACTATGTGATGTGATCTTGTTATATACAATGTGTTGTATTATGTTATGTCGATCTCAATTTGGTTATGTGTTGTGATACCAGTCATGTTATGTAATCATTGTGTGATGTGATCTTGTTATATAGATGTTGTACCCATGGTCATGTTGTGATGTTTATGAAAACCTCCTGTGTTATATATAGTTTGGTTATTTAGAACAATATGCCGCCAAGGAGATCCTCTGCTGCTGCAAGGGTTGCTGTTGATGCTGCTGCGGCTGCTGCCCCTATAACAGCTGCTGCTGTTGAGCAACTAATTGAAGCAAGAGTGTATGCGGCACTTGCTAACCATGACACTCTTTGAAATAGAACTAATGGTCATGGCGACGGAAGCCACAATTCTGACATTGGAATTAGAGGAACTGTACGCACTCCCTATGAGTGTACGTACAAGGATTTTCTAAATTGCAAGCCCCTTACTTTTAAGGGTACTAAAGGAGTGGTGGTGCTGTCACAATGGTTCAAAAAGATGGAATCGGTGTTTCATATCAGCAACTATGCTTTGGAGAACCCAGTTAAGTTTTGCTACATGCACTATCCTTGGAAAATGCTCTAACATGTGGAACTCCCACATGAAGACTGTTACTCAAGATGTTGCTTATGCTATGGACTGGAAGGCACTAAAGAAGATGATGACAGTCAAATACTGCCCAGGGGTGAAATCAAGAAGTTAGAAATTGAGCTCTAGAACCTAAAAGTAAAAGGTACTGATGTCGCAAAATTACACTTCTGCAATTTTCAAGAGCTGCACATATGTGTGTAGGATGTTTCACAAGGAATTGGAGGAAGTTGAGAAATATGTTGGTGGACTTCCTGATATGAGTTAGGGAAATTTAATGTCATATTAACCCAAGACGATGGAGAAAGCAATTGAGTTTGACAATGATCAGATGGATCAAAAATTCCTTACTGATTACTGAAAGGCAAGCTGAGAGAAGAGGAAGGTTGGAGTTTAATGCTGAAACAATCAGGGGACCAACAACAAAATAAAGAGACAGAACACTGGGAAGTCATACACTACTGGGCCTGGTGATAAGAGGGAGTACACTAATTCATTGCCCATGTTGTAAAAATGTAACTATCAACACAAAGGTCCATGCGCTCCTAGGTGTAATAAGTGCAAGAAGATTGATCATATGGCTCGTGACTATAGGAGTTTTGGTCCCAATGGTAATAATAACAATTGTGGGAACTTCGGGACAACTCAGAATGCTGTCACTTGTTATGAGTGTGGTGTCCAGGGGCACTTTAAGAAAGACTGCCCGAAGCTGAAGAATGGAAACCATGGTAATCAATGTGGGAATGGCAATGCACCAACCAAGGTTTATGTGGTAGGCAATGCGGGGGCAAACCTGGACTCCAACGTCGTTACAGGTATGTTCCTTCTAAATGACCACTAATGATTCTATCTATTGATACTGGTGGCGATAGAAGTTTTGTATCTACTACATTTAGTTCCCAAATTGACAATCACACCAACTACAATAACCATATTCATGATGTTGAACTAGCCGACGGAAAATAATTGGTATAACACTATCAACCGGGTTATACTTAAACTTCTAGACATCCATTCAACATCAACTTAATGCCCGTAGAACATGGAATGCTTTGACTTCATAATCGATATGGATTTGGGTTGTCAAAGTAACGACGCATCTCAATGATTGTTCCGATAATATCGTGTGTATTCCCTGGGGAAATGAACCTTAATTGTTATGGTGCCGGAAGTAATCAGGGAAAATAGACTCATTGAACATCATTTTGTGGCACAAAACTCAAAAATATTTGTAAAAGGACATAATGTACTTTTTTATGGCACATTTACCTACGATGGAGACTGAAGACAAGTTGGTGGAGAAGCGAATTGAGGATGTACCAATCATTCGAGATTTTCCTAAAGTATTTCCTGAAGATTTGTCGGGTCTTACACCGACTCGACAAGTGGAATTCCAAATCGATTTGATGCCCGGTACTACACTTGTAGCACGAGCACCCTATCGATTAGCTCCTTCCGAAATGAAAGAGTTGTCGAAACAACTGCAAGAACTATCCGACAAGGGCTTTAAAAGACCATTCCTCACCTTGGGGAGCACTAGTCCCTTTATGTCAAAAAGAAGGACGGTCATTCCGGATGTGCATTGACCTAACAGGATTTTAAATAAGCGACGGTGAAGAATCATTTAATCCTCTCCAGGAATGGATGAATTGTTTAATCCAACAACAAGGATCCAGTGGTTTATTCGAAGATAGACTTGCGATCGGGTTATCATCAGCGTGAGAACGAGAAGAGGAATATTCCGAAGACGGCACTTAGAGACTCGGTAATGGCCTTTACGAGTTCCCAGTGATGCCATTTGTTTACAATGGCACACCTGGCAGTATTCATGACCTCAAGAACTAATTGTGGGCAAACCATACTTGGATAAGTTTGTAATTGTCTTTATCGTTGATATACTAATTTATTCAAAGAACAAGAAAGAACATGAAGAGCATCTTAAGGCAATTCTGGAATTGCTTAAGAAGGAGAGTTGTACGCTAAATTTTCCCTAAATGTGAATTTTGGATTCCCAAGGTACAATTTCTCGGCCACGTGATTGATAGTCAAGGCATTCATGTGGATCCCGCCAAGATCGAATCCATAAAGGATGCATCTCCTAAGACTCCAATAGAGATTCGTCAATTTTTAGGTCTTGCCGGTTACTACCAAAGATTCATTGAAGGATTTTTAAAAAAATCGCTAAGCCGATGACCAAACTTACTCAGAAGAAAGTCACCTTTGAATGTGGTACAAGCAGGAAGCGCTTTCAACAGTTGGGAAAAATAAGTTATGTAGCGCACCTATCTTAGCTCTCCCTCAAGGGGCTGAGAACGTCATTGTTTATTGCGATGCGTCACATAAAGGATTGGGTGCGGTATTGATGCAAAATGAGAAGGTGATTGCTTATGCATCACGACAGCTGAAGATTCATGAGAAAAATTATACTACTCATGATTTGGAACTTGGTGCAGTGGTGTTTGCTCTAAAGATTTGGAGGCACTACTTGTATGGAACTAAGTGTATGGTGTTCATAGATCATAAGAGACTACAACACATACTTGACCAAAAGGAGTTGAATATGAGGCAATGTCGTTGGTTAGAGTTGCTCAGTGATTACGATTGTGAGATTCGTTATCACCCGAGGAAAGCAAATGTTGTTGTTGATGCTTTGAGCAGGAAAGAGCGAATTAAACCATTAAGGGTCCGAGCCTTAGTGATGATTATTGGTTTGGATCTTCCTAAACAAATTTTGAATGCTCAGACCAAAGCACAGAAACCAAAGAATCTCAAGAACGAAGATGTAGGTGGTATGATCAGGAAGGATATACCGAAGGAAAAGTTGGAACCCCGCATTGACGGAATGTTATGCTTAAACGGCAGGAGTTGGTTGCCATGTTATGGTGACTTGAGGACTGTGATTATGCACGACTCCCACAAATCAAAATACTCCATCTATCCGGGTTCTGACAAGATGTACCAAGACATGAAAAAGCTATATTGGTGGCCCAATATGAAGGCCGACATCGCCACCTATGTTAGCAAATGTTTGACGTATGCTAAAGTCAAAGCTGAACACCAAAGGCCATTAGGTTTGTTAGTACAACCCGAGATACCCTAATGGAAGTTGGATAATATCACTATGATTTATCACAAAGCTTCCTAAGTCGTCGCAAGGTTATGACACCATTTGGGTGATTGTTAACCGACTTACTAAGTCTGCAATCTTTACGCTAATGAGAGAAACTAATTCCATAGAGAAATTGGCAAGAATATACCTAAAAGAGGTAGTCACGAGGCATGGAATACTAGTCTCAATCATTTGTGATCATGACCCTAGGTTCGCATTAAATTTATGGGGATCACTTTAGAAGGCTTTGGGTACTAGCTTGGATATGAGTACTGCATACCATCCACAAACTCTCGAGGATAGCTACGTACTTGTTGATCGACTTTGGAAATGGTTGGTGTTAGACATTGCCACTATTTGATTTTTCTTACAACAACTGTTATCACGCAAGCATCAAGGCGTACCTTTTGAGAACTTTAACGTCAAAAGTGTCGTTCACGCTGTATGTTGGTCGAGGACGGGCAAGTCAACTCACCATCCAGAAATTGTCCAGAGACAACTTGATAAGGTCATTCAGAGATGCAAGCCGCCCATGTACCGACAAAAGAGTTACGCCGACTTAAATCGTAAGTCCGATGGAGTTTCCAAGATAGGGATATAGTTATGCTCAAAATCCTTCACCTTGGAAAGTGGTTTGTAATTTTGGAAAATAGGGAAGTTAAACCCTAGATAATTGTGGACGCTTTCAAGGTGCTGGAAAAGATTGGAACCGTTCTTACAAGCTTGAGCTTCCTCAAGAGTTGAGCAGAGTTCACAATACGTTTTATGTATCTAACCTGAAGAAATGTTATTCTGACGAACCATTAGCCGTTCCATTGGAAGGACTCCATGTGGATGACAAGCTCTGTTTTGTGGAAGAACCTGTAGAGATCATGTATCGAGAGGTCAAACGGTTGAAGCAAAGCCAAATCCCAATTATCAAGGTTCGATGGAACTTAAGGAGAGGTCCTGAGTTCATATGGGAATGCGAAGACCAATTTCAAAAGAAGTATCCATATCTCTTCACTAAACCTGTACCTTCATCAAGTGTTGCCAATGAATCCTTGAGGACAAGCACTTCAAACGGGTGGAAACTGTAAACATTACACATTTCAGGTCATTTCCCGACTCAATTATTTTCATTATTTAATTTAGGTTTTACGAGTTCGCTTTTATATTATCTTATTAGTTAAATCGTGAAAAACTAAAAATCAATGCCAACGTAAACGGACACCAAACAAGTTAAAGTTTACATCAAGCAAGTGTTATATGATTATTAAGAATATAATTTATAACCTTTCATATTTTATTTTTATTGGTTACGTAAAACGCTTACGTTTCGCAATAAAATACATTTAGACATACCCGGGAAATACCTAGACTTATCTAGACTCAAACCAATACCCACTTTTATTCCCTAAACACAAAAATTGTATAATTTTTGTGTCATTAAAGCCTAAGGGCAGTTTTATGATTAAACATAAACACAAACATAAGGCAACCATTAATATACTTTTAAGATATAACCACTTAAGTACATAGAAGCTCATATATCTAAACATTGTCTAATCATGTGTACCCTAACTCAAATCCTAGGAGTCCAATGGTGTAGGAAGGAACAAAAATCACTTACATACCCTTACAACATGTACTGTGGAAACCATAATGATCGTTGAAAGCTTTTAAACTTTATCAAGGAAATAATAACATTGAAACATATTTTTGCACAGCGAATTAAACGATAAAAAACAATGTTTATGAAAAAGGTTTTTATACCAAACATTCACACATAACCCCAATATTATTTGATCAGAATAATACGGTTACATCAATGAACTGTAACAGGGATTAAGGAAAACCTTGATTACCTTGAGGCTACACCAACTCTATACTAGATGTCTACATCTTCTTGTGTACATACACACACACTTTTCTGGATGCCTAAACCAATATGCCTATGATCTCTTTATATATGGAGAGATCATGACTTACAAAGGAAGATAACAAATACAATAAGGAAACTAAAAATCTTTTAATTCTTTAATAAACTTCATCTTTATCTTCAAGTATCATATCTTTTGGAATCTTTTATCTTTTGTAGAATAAACTCCACCAGCTTATAGAATTCCATAATGCTAGATTCAATCCTTATGTTTCATTCTTGTTTTGTCTTATCAACTCAACTATAATTCCTAACAATCTTCCCCTAGTTGATAATGACAAAACCAAATAAGCACAAACTTCTCCTGAAGTTAATATACGAATGAAAACTTCCCCTTAAGCTATGCAATTCCACCAAGGATCTACAAGTTGCAAATCATCAAATCTTCTTCCCCTTTTTGTCAATATCAAATAGGAGACTAAAGTATGCAACTTTGATCTTCACAACTACGAACCAATATTACACTTCTAATCCAAGTATTCTAATGACCCAAATTTCGCTCCATTATGCACCTTAAGAAAAATGAACTTGAGCAGTAGAAACTTAAACTAGCAGTAGTAATAATAACTAACAGTAGTAAAAACCTTCACCTTATGTGGTACATATAAATGGTTAAACATTTTAACATTAAGCTTCCCCTAAAACCCATATGTTAACCATTTCTTGAATCTTCAATTCTGTAGGCTCTATGTAATGATTACTGATGAAGAAAACTAAGTATAACAAACTTGATGCTGAAGTAGAACAACCCAAACTTGTGTCTTATATCTTGCACTATCCACGTGACTTCGAACGTATACCCAAACCGATGTATAGGGAGACCGCAATCTCTTGACAATTTATCCTCATCTTCTATGAGACACATGACCAAAGTGATAGCAAATGTGAGCATTGAGCACCATAAGAAAAATCACACACCTTTGCTAGATTTGTCAATTCTTCGTCTCTAAAGTGTTACACTCACTTTAAGATATGATAAAACACAAACCAAGAATCCCACTTCAACTTCAAATAAGCAATAAATAATCCTCTTAGTAATCAATTAATCCAAAAAATCCAAAAAGAGCCTTTTAAACATTTTAAGAATATTTAAACCAAAACCAATATGTGTGTGTTAATTTCAATATCCAATAAATGTATACCTTGAAATCCTTTTCAGTCCAAGATCATTGAAACAACCGAGAACAAAAATCATATGTTCTATCCTATATCGGACATAACTGACAGTATAAACACATTAATCGGACAAAACTAGCAGTACAAATACCTTCTTGGATGACACTAGCAGTTGAAACTTCTTTCAATAACATACGAGCAGCATTAAAATAGTCTGGCAGCATTAATCTCCCCATTGATAGTATTAAACACAAACCAGAAATATACCAAATATAAACCTGTTACTACTGCTTCTTTTCCTCTAAACTCGAACACAAACACAACAACTTTCTTCTTTTCTTGATGTCGACAACTGTTAATATTTATATTCGAACCCAATAGCACACGAAGCAACATCAATTCACAAAGTATCATAAATTCATATAAGCCCAATAATACTGTTTGAAACATAGCAGCATTAATTTATATCAGAATGATTTATACTCCATTCATGATAATCGACTTGTCATATAAAACCCTTGCCATGTTTACATTCTTCATCTCAACCACTGTTTAAGATGTAGCATACATGCTATCAACTAGTGATACCACTATTCAGCAAACAAATATGCAGCAAAAACCCTAACTGCATGATGATGATCAGAATATCAGTTGTATACCATAGAATATAAGCCTCAGATCAGAACTCCAAATTGATTCCCATATGTTATGAATAATAGCACATGGATACGAGAACGGAAGAATGTGCAAGAGCCGGAAGCCAAAGTCAGAAAAGTCAACCCTTGGTCAACTCTCAGTCAACCAAAGTCAAAGTCAACACTAGAAGACAAAAATCCAAAGTTACAAATCTAGTCCCTCAAGTTTCCAAAGTTACACAAATGATCCCTAAGCTTAATGGGCCAAATCCTATCAAAACCATACCCGGATCCAAAGCCCAAAATCATATTACCTTACCCGGCCCAAAACCTAAGCCCATAACTCTTTTATATAAGTCCAGGGGCCAATTCTGCCAAGATTGAAAGTTAATTAATACTCAGGCTTTCACCTTATAAACCACAAGGACTCATTTTGCCATTCACCCAAAGTTTAAATCTCTTTTACCCGTTTTCAGTTAAAAAGGGCGCCAAGAACAATTACTGTTCATGCGTCTTCCCCAAATCACCCCACAGTCAAATCAAAGGGCAAAGCTAAATTAAGGGTTAAAGAAGGTAATTCAAGTACTCAAGTATACATGGGGAGGGTCATTACATCATCAAACATACCCTATTGGCCATTCCCATAAGGGGAATGCCACGTTGGACATAAGAAAACACACAAGAAGTGGAATTTGTACTATATCTACTCACAATGAAAACACAAGGGTCACATCACGGATTGCCACGCTGGCAATCCGTGTGATTATCAAAAGAGATCCAACGGCTAAAGATGTCCCTCTAATGATTGTAAACATGGATGGCAGAGATTGATGAGAGCGTGGGTAGACCTCAAGGGGCTAGAAGGTTCTCTCAGCATCTATAAAGTCCCTCACTCTCACACACACATATGTATATTTTAGCTTTTCAATTTTTAGTTTAAATTGTATTTTAAGCTTAAGCCTAATGTTTAGTTAATTTTTAGCTTAAATTCATTGTAATTTTCATTTCAGTAGTGTAATAAAGCTTTTAAGATGAATGAAATTGAGTTTTTTTGTCCTAAGTCTCTACTTGCATTCATAAACTTTCATTTATAAGTCATTATTTCTCAATAAGCTCTCAAAAGCTCTCATGAGTCTCTAAGCTTATGATAGAGCTAATTAGTTCATTTAACTTACTTTAATCCTAAAATCAGTTAAATACCTTTAAATTTTGGACTTATAAGCTAATGGAAGGAGAGCCAATTATGGAAAGGCTCTCATGGACTTTACTGGCTTATCCTTGGATAAGCCAGAGCTGTTGATAAGCTCTATAAGCATATAAGCTTCTGTTTAGCTGAAGCCTCTAGTAAGTTCTCATTTAATTTCCTTTGATTCTTCAATATATAGTTTAATAATTGCTTATTAGTGTAGATTTGCTTAATTGCTTAATTTGTTTGCTTATCTGTGATTAATTAGTATTCTAATTGCTTATTAGTCTTGTTCAATCATCTGTTTTTAGTTAATATAGACTAGATCATAGTTTTCTTAATACCGGTTTTAAAATCACTAAAAAACCAAAAAAATTAGCTTAAGTTCTTAAAACTTTGATTCTAGCTTAATCAGTTGTTGATTTATGTTTTTAAGCCTGTTATAAGCTAATTAATATCTGGTAATAAGGTCTTGTTCATTGGATTTTAATTTCATAAGCCCAAATGAAATCTGTCAAGTATTAAGGAGTGTTTGGTTTAGTGTGTTTTGACTTTAAATAGTCAAAGTAACTTGGAAATTTTTCTTTGGTCAGCTTTGTTTGCATATGTGATTAAGTTTTAAAAAGGTTTGCTAAGTTAGTTTAAGCTTAAAATCATCTTGTGGCTTATTATGCTTGACTGTGCACCAGGGGAGCAGGGGAGTCTTTCCCTATTTCTTTGCTTGATTAAAATTGATTCAAGCCTCTTTAGGCTTGAAACTTGTTTGATAGGAGTTAATTGACACTCATTGAGTGTATCTAGTGCAGGTTTTACTTAGTTGGTAACCTGCACTTTTGGTTCTCTCCTTGACCTTTTGCATCAGTAGTAAAAACCACTGCAGTTTAAACTGCAGTGACTTTTTTGTTAAGATTAAGCTAGTTCTAATAGCTCTTAAGCTTTTAAATTCAGTAGGTTTTTAGTTTAGATATAGGTTAATTTAGAGTAAGTAATATTTTCTCATTCCTAGCTTATTTGATTAAGTACATTTACTTTCAAAGTTCATTAAATATAAAAGAAAAACCAAAAATAGTAGCAGCTAATGTTTAGCTTTTCAAATTTGATTTCTAGCTTGTAGGTTAAGTTTTTATTAGTTAATTTTTTAGCTTATATATTGGTTAATAAGTTTTCAAAAGCTCGGGGTTTAGTTTAGCTTATTATACATTTCAGCTTATAGAGTTTTTGAGCTTTTTGAGTTATTTACTGAGTTTGCTAAATTGATTAGTAGATTTAGCTAGCTTCTAGTGTTTTTATTCCTTTTAGCTTTTCATTTCTAGCTAGTAGACATTCTAAGCTTTCAGTAGAAGCTTTTACTTTTGAATTTGAGCTTAATTTGAGCTTTGTACAAGTGTTTAAGTCCAAACAAGCAAAAGTAAGCTTAAAACTTCACTTTCTGAGGACAGTTTCTTTATAAGCTCTTAGAGAGCTTAATTTTGAGATTTAGCTTATACTCCTTTTATTAAAAGTGCTTAGAAATGTCTGCTTAATAAGTTTTAGCTTTTAGAATTCAAAAATAAAAAAAATTAAAATCAAAAAGGGTGTTGCCCAACCTTGAACCCGTGACCTCCCACACACAAACCACACGTCTTACCAATATGCTTCAATAGCTCATCCATCCACTTCTCTCCACATTTATTACTAGTACACAATTTCATTTTCCTTTTTAATAATAAGCCGTAGCTTATTATAGCTTATTTAGGGCTTATTTGTTTAGCTTTTTCATAGTTCTTATTTTTCTTAAGTCCCTGTTAGCATTTAGGATTTTCCCTGAATTTTTCAGAATTTTCCATTAAGTAGATTATTTTTAATCATTTTTCTTAGACTTTAATTTTCGAAAAATCATAAAAAATACAAAAATAACTTTTAAAAATACAAAAAAATAGTTTTTAGTATTAGAATAAATAATTTTAGGTTTACAATCAGAAAAATCATTTTCAACACTTTTAGATTTTTATTTTCATTTTTAAGCTTTTAATTTTAATTTTAAAAATAGGATTTTAATTTTAAAAATAGTTAAAAATATTTTTCTGAGTTTTTATGTTATTTTAGACTTTTCTAAGTTTAAAAATCATTTTTCTTAATTTTTAGGACTTAATTTGCTATTTTCTAAGATTTAATTAGATTAAATTTGTTTTTTCATAAAAAATTCAAAAATTATCAAAAAAATATTTTTCTTTTTCCTAAAATTTTCTTTTGTCCTATTCTAGGTTTGAAATTTTAGTTTTCAATTTTAAGGGTTAATTTGGTCTTATTTGCTTATTTGTCGCGTTTTAATTGTTCCCGTTAATTGTTTTAAGTGTTTAATTGCTTTTGTGTACGTATTTTATTTGTTGCTTTTATTTAGTAGTCATAAATAATCAAATCAATCTTTGCTCTTCTTCAAATCATAATCCAAACTAAAGCAAGGATTCAATTTCACAAGTCGTTGGGGAAACGACCCGGGGAAGCATACTTCCCGATAAACATACGTATAATATTATATAGTATATATATCTTTTAGAGTGAACTTTTCTTAAAGGAGACTTTAGGAAAGTTCTTAATCGCTCTTTTGGAATATTATATTTTATATTATTTTATTGTATAGAAATACTATATCAGTATCCAAATTCCTGCGCAAGAATTTTGGAATATTTTATTCTTAGAGCCCACGCCAAGTCACCCAATATGCCGTTTTGAGCTTCTCAATACGCCGTATTGAACCGACTAACATACCCTATATATATAGACGACCCTAAACTCAGTTTTAGGCATGCAAGTGAATCTCTAAACCACCAAGTCGACCAAGAGATGATCAGAGGAGCTTAGAAGGTCAGAAAAGAGCCTCAAGATCATAGGAAAACTCTTGTAATCTTCGTGCAACCGAATACGCGTTCGATTAAGGTTTCTTTATTTTAATCGTTCATATATCAAACCGTGTGTATTTTTACAATGACTATCAGCTGATACCTTTAGGTATCAGCCATGTTTATGAAGATCTAATGTTTGGTTTGTTTATCTCGATTGCTTAATTTATCATTGATTGTTGTTTATGTTTATCAATTTATATTCGTTTACGTGCTTAAGTATGCGACCTATCATTCAACTGGGTCTAGTCCTACATATTTAATGCGCTGCAACTTCGGTGTTGTTTGGGCGTAGGCTAAGAGTCCGGGATAGCTCTCCATATTGCAATTTATATATCTAGAATCATAGGATCATAAATATTAACCTATCTTTGCCTTTAGATTAGTGAGCTTAGTTGAGCCATAAGGCGACCTTGGTATCAACGAGTACGTTCTTATTCCATTGGTAAGGACTCGGACAGTGGACTACTAGTATCATAGATTTGCAGTTTTAAGCTGTAAGTGGGTAAAGTCTCAATGAGCTAGGGTTTAGTAAGAGCACCATTACTTAGATCCTAAGATAGATTATAATCAACAAATGCTTACTTTATGCGGATGCGTTTAATTGTGACAGAATTAGCGTATCTAGGTATTAGGAAGAAGTACCGCCTAAGTCTAGGAATGATATTCCCTTCGTGATAAGACAATCATATGCCACTTAAATATCCAGATCCTGCTTTTATCAGATTATTCATGGATTGATACGTTTTCCTTACATTAGTTCTCGATCATTTCTTATAGTTTTCTTGTCTTCTTGTGGTGGTTATTGCTATATTGTCATCAAAACCTGTAGGTTAGAGATACACAAACCGTGCCAGTCTCTCAGGCTGAACCCCCCCCCTTTGCATTAGTTTTAGGTTTAACTTAGACAACTAAAATACTGATAGATTAGATATTAATGCTCTCGCTCTTAGTGATCGAAACCTACTTACCATGAAACTCCATCTGACCGGGTACACTGCTCGTTAAAGTGTTGTTTCTAGGTATAATCGGCATAAAATTAATAGTAAAACTTGATACATAAATAACACCTACACAATGACACATCAATCTGTACCTTTCGCGACTCACCTAGGATGACCTAAACGATCTAATCATTAAATATAAGATATCACGTGACCTTCACCCTCGGCTACCCTTCAAAGAATTTGTGATTAACAAGATTCTAGACGATGCCATTGGTATTTATCATCAGATGTTTGATTTTTTTGGCGTTCGCGTTCCTTTTTCTTCGATTCTTCTGGCCCTTATCAAACATTACAAGGTCTATTTCTCTCAGCTGGTTCCTCTGGGTCTTAATAAGGTGATTACTTTCGAAGTGCTTTGTTGGTCTTTGCAGATAGAACTGATGGTGACTTTGTTTAGGGTTTTCCAAACGTTATGCAAATAGGGTGACTGGTTTTCGTTTGCCAAGCGCTGTGCTCCTTCTCTAATATGTATTGATGATAACCGATCTTGCATAAATCACTAGAAGAGTGGGTTCTTTTTAATTGATCAGCGGGCTATTCCTGATTCTATGGTTTAGAGACATCCGAATGCGGCCATTGATGATCCAAGGCCCACTGTTGGTTCTTTCAGTATAGCTGATGTGCATCGATTGAGTGCACATGTTATAAAGCTGAGGGATATGCCTGAGGGGGTGTTGGTTTTATCTGGGTTAAATCATGTTTGGAAGAGCTATGTCTGTGATCCGGTAATTTGAGGTACCGATGGAAATGGTATGGGGGCGGGTTTTGACTATTTTTGTTATATCTTTGTCTTTTGTTGCTTACATTCATTGTTGTTTTCCTTTTTTGCAGTTATGGGCATTCATGATTTTCTCTGCCTTCCTGAGTGGACCAGTGCTGAGGTCCAGGAGGAGCCCCATCTTGATGTTAGACTGACCCTCCAAAGGCTTTCCTTTTACTGCACTCCTCCTACTGCGGCTGATGCTGTTATTCCAAATCCTACTCTGGAGGATCTTGCCATTGGTACCCCTAGTTCCAAGATTCTTGCTAAGGCTGAAGCTTCTCAGAAGCGAAAGGCCTCTACTTCTGGTGCCACTTCGAGCCATATTGCTAAGCGCACTAGGTCTGCCTTGGCTTAATCGTCCGGTAGTACTACTCGACCTAGTTTGTTTGTGGGCGATGATGATGAAAGTGATGATGATGATGCTTGTGTTAAGATTTCGTTGGTTACTCTACGTTCTGCTGCTGTGATCCCTTCCTCAGGGAACCAGGGTGGGACCTCTGTTGCTCCTGCTGCTGAAGGCTCTAACACCCGAGATAATTGCTTTTGATTTCTGCCTTGTTTTATTCTTTGTCTTCTTTCTTTGTCTTATTGTGTTTTTATTTTACATATTCTTGGGGTAAGGGCATTATGGTTGATGATGCTGCTGCACCGTCTGCTGGTGTGAGCCGACCGAGATCATCCTCCAGACCTGCTTCCTCGTTTAGGGATGTTTCCGGTGATGCTATTCATACGAACTTCTTCCCTTTTTCCGCTGGTCCTTATTATGCCACATATCATGAGGACGGTGTTGCTGGGAACTGTGAGTTTGCTCGGGAGGAGTGGGATGCTCCATACCGACCTACTTCCAAAGTTCTGACGAAGGAGGTTTTCAAGAACCCTGCTATTTGCAAGACTATTTTTGATCAGTTTCCCATAACGGGAGAGATAGTCCGAGTTGAGAGTTTGTCTGATGATCAATTGACTGCAAAAATGAGTGTTCTGCATTGTATGATGATGTCGCATGGTGGTGAGCTTCTTGCTCACTATCGTGGGCTGAATCAATCTCATCATGAGTCCAATCGAAGTACCCAATTTCATTGGTGGTTCGTACTACACCCATTAGGCGTTCCCTTAGCTTTAAGATTGAAATCAAGTTTTCTGCACCATTAGCATTCTGTTTGACGCATAGTGGTTAATTTCGGCCCCTTGCTTTGGCAGGAAGTAAGCTTCTATCATAGGATCTAGCTATGGTATTAGGCGTGATTCACATTCGAGTTGTAAGTACTCTATCTTCAAGCAAACAGAGGGATTCACCACTGAGAACTAGGAATAGGTCAATTCCCTTTGTGGGTTCATTCCACCTAGTCATAGGCTAAACAAAGATGTCTTTCTAGGTCTAGTGTCACCTCAGATAACCATAATAGTAAATTGCACTAAATAGGAGTTAGGAATCATTTGGGGTAATTCAATGATAGTATACCTTCTATCCTCGCATTTATTTTCTTCCTATCTACTTTAAAAAAATTCTTTTAAAGTTTTTATCCAACCGTGATAATTTAAATTGCTTTCTAGTTTGATAGTAGATAGCCTCGTTTAAGAAGCCTTACTCATAGCTCTTGGGACGACCTCTGATTTACCAACTACTGCACTACATACGACCAGGTTATATGCCCATTAGTGCGTGTATCGGTAGACGAGTTTTATATATTTAAAACTTGGCAATTAATTATTCAAAACAATTTTACGCATCAGTACGCGAGGATGCGTATTCAACAAAAGTTTGCTCGGGATTTTCCATGCAATATTAAGTGTCGTGGGTACCACTACAAACCTCACATGAAAAATTAATTTTGTTCACTTGAACAGGCGATTTAGGAGCAAGATGAGCTTCTATCAAGCGTTGGACTTAATTTTTGAGCTCGATGAGACGACGGTCAAATTTACTCAGGACGTCTTAAGGCAAAGAGATTGCCTTGAGCGGTTAAGCAAAGTCTCTTGGGTCATTCCAACTTTCGTTGTCATAGAGGGCGAGGTCCTCTAATAGTGCCCAGGATTCTTTAGCGAATTTTTCACGTAGCTTACCACCAGCGGCGCGGTCATTTCGCTCTTAAGATGATAGATCATGATCATAGGAAAATTTGGATTTGGAGCCAAAGATCAATGCCATGATGAGGGACTTTTGAAGTAAGTCCTTTAAATGAGTTCACGCTTCAGAGAGAGATTCACCCTGATGTTGTTGGAACATCAAGATGTCATTCGAAAGTTTAGAAGTCCTTCTCGGTGGAAAGAATTGAGCAAGGAAACATGTAGTAAGATCCTCCTAAGTGGAGATGGATTCTGCTAATAGACGTTCAAGCCAATTGTTGGCTTGATCGTGAAGGGAAAATTAAAATTAACGCAGGCGCGTCCTTTCCCTATTGCAACATCAATCTCAAGTGAGTCCACAAGTTTAATAAAATCCTTAAGATGTTGGTTTAGATCCTCGGACTGAAGTCCGTAGAAAGAGCATCCGTTTTGCACCAACCGGATGGTGTCGGATCGTAGAGTCACCACATTTCTCCCATCGAGGAGTTCAATGGTGTTTCGATAGCCCTCGTGGCTAGGTCTGGAGTAATCTCCAAGAGTACGGATAGGATTTTCATTTTCCATGGAGGTCAACGAAAAAGATTTACGAAACAAATAACACAAAGAAAAGATAGACTACAAGAAAGCTAATTGACAGAAAATAAAATCTCACTTGATAGGAATCAAGCGAGTAAACCTAAGCTAAATAAAATTCGAAACCTATATTAATCCCCATGCAGCGACGCCAAAAACTTGATGCAGTTGTTGTAAACGCCACTAATTTTACAACTCCCTAGGCAGAGTACCTAATCGTTGCAGTGTAGTATAGCAAGGATTCGGGGGTTGTTATCATTCTTTAGGGGAATAGCGTGTGAAGGCTCAAACTAAATCTAACTATGATCTAAGGGGTCGAGAGAAGATTATTTTTGTATTTTTATATTTTATAGAAAGAAAATAAAATTCTGGTTTTAGGAGAGGGTTTTGGTTTTAACTAATTAAACTAAAATTAAATCTAAACTACTTTGGTGGAAACTCGATGGGTAAACAAACGTATTTACTTAATCATGTATTACTCCTTAGTTTGCTTCTCCTAATCCTATTGCTTTGTCACACTTGTGATGATCTATGTAAATATTTTCTAAGTCATGAACGAATTACACGAACCCGCCATCTATGTAATATTCTGTTAAGGCATCGCACAAGTAAGGTAGTTTGAAGACTATTACAAGGCACCTAAGAGTACATTACATGCATTAAAATATTTAAGTTGTGATCAACCATAGATGGGTAAGGTAGTATGAAAACTGTTACCGATGATATCCTTTCTACTCAATCATGTTTCCCTATACGTCTATACCAATGTAATATTTTATGGCTAGTTTACTAAAGCCTAACGCGCACATCCATCACAAGAAGCAGTTTTAAAAGGATCTACAAACTAAGTTTCATGCAATCATAAGTAAATACTAATGGATCTCGCCTAGCATGTTAAAGAGACGCGAGGAACAGTAATTGATCAGACAACACATAAACATATTGAAAGATTAAGAGATAAATGACTTCACTTGATTAAAACATGTATAAGGCTAATACAAGATGGTTTCCACACCCTAAAAACATAAAAACCCCTTAAAAGCTTCCAAACTCGAACCCTAATTATGAAGTTCGTCTCCCAAAAGTTTCACACCTAAAACCTAAAAAACAAGTTTGTATATATAGAAAATAGGCCGCGACGGCTTCACTATATAATCCTGACGCCGTCGCTTCGCCGAATCTTCTAGGGCTTCTTTAAGTTGGTTATGTTCTGACGCCATCACAAAAGTCTTGACGTCGTCGCTTTGATGTTCTGACATTGTCGCCAGTATTTCTGACGCCGTCTCTAGTCACTGTGCGCATCTTCTTCATCGAGTTTGGTGTAGAGTTGTAATCTTATTCGTTTCTTCTCCAAATGAGCCCAAGTCACGTGTATATCCTCCAAAATCTTCTCAAATGCTAAAAACACAAAAAAAACGATTAAGCACATATTTTAGGCATATTTGCATGATTTAGGGGGTTAAATGACCCTGAAAAGTGTATAAAATGATACCTCATCAAATATCATAGTCAGCCAGCTGACTTTTAATCTAGAGGACTTGAGCACAGCACCATATCACAGTAGCAACATATTCACTTCACTGATTGACATAGCTTACTGAACTTGCTTCATGTTACTCTAACGTATACTAAATTTCCTCCAAGAATTAGATCATCCCCCTAAAGAATTTTCCTATCTAGGTTCAACCACTCATATTCAGCGTCTGAATAAGCCTTGAGATCAAAATCCGATCCTTTGATACCAGAGACCTAGATTTGAAGTTCCTTTGAGGTACTTGAAAAATATTTTTGCAGCTATAAGGTGGGATTCTTTAAGGTTAGCTTGGTACCTAGCACAGAGACATGTGGAAAATTGGATATCATGTCTGCTAGCTGTTAGATACATTAGTGATCCAATCATGCCTCTAAACTGAGTCTTGTTAATAGACCCCTGATTCATCATGGCCTAAATTTTCTGGGAAAAGCATGGGGTATTTCACTGAGGCACAATCAGCTAACTCATATTTTTGAGTAAATCCTTAACATATTTTTTCTTGACAAATAAAAACTCCTTTGAAATTTTATTTTATTTGAAATCCTAGAAAATAAGTTGTTCACTATCAAACTCTTCATACTTTTTGGTCAATCGGGTTAGCAAATTGTTTACTAAGCTTATCATTGGTTGACCCAAAAAAGATATCATCCACATAAATTTGTACAATTATGACATCACTCTTAGTTTTATAAGTAAAAAAAGTGTTGTCAATGGTACCTCTGACAAACTTGTGTTGAATAAGAAATTTGGACAGTGTTTCATACCATTCCCTAGGAGGTTGTTTCAGCCCATAAAGAGCTTTATCCATTTACATATCAGCTGATATCCATCTCAGTTGATGAGTATGTCTTCAATTAATATTCAAATTCCTTGACGATGTCTCTGACTTGAATACGTCTGAGGTTGCTCGTTGAAGCTATGCTTCAGCAAGTCCTTCATTGCTCGATAATATTCATCAGCGAGTCTTCAACACTTAGCCTAATTTCTGTTTAAATCTAGGCAGAGACAACTAAACACTTAATTCACGCAACATTACATGGACTAGTAAATCAAGTTTGTGAAATAAATGATCATTTCAAGAAATTTAACAAAATTGCGATAGACAAAGTTATTAGATGATTGGGACTAAAAATTTAATAGAAAAATTAGGATGACTTAGAAACTAATCTCATTAACATATTTATATATAACCTACTATTAATTATTTATACTCCATTTGTCCCAAATTTATAGTTCACGTTTCCTTTTTGCAGTGTTGCAAAAATCAGCCTAGGCGGCCGATTAATCGGCGCCTAGGCGTTAGGCGGGGATTAACCGCATTGATTTTCACTAATCGACGCTATTAATCGGTTTGGTCAAAATTGGTCAACATACCGATTAATCGAATAAAAATCGGCCAAATCGGGCATGAATCGGCGAAATCGGATAAAAATCAGATAAATCAGTCAACTCGGTTACGGATAGAAATCGACCAAATCAGGGATAAAACGGAAAAGTCGATCAAAAATCGGCTAAATCCGACAGATCGAGCCTATATTTTCAAGATTTTATAATTTTATATATAAAAAGTCCAATCTGATTAATCCCCGCCTAACTAATTAATCCCTAGGCGGTACCCGACCGTCTAGCTAGCGCCTAGCGATTTTTGCAACCTTGCCTTTTTGTGAAGTCTCAATTTAATTGTCAACTACTAAAAATAAATAGGGAAGTTTGGTCTTGTTTACTACATTACATTTACTTGAAATTATTATTACAAACTTTAAATACTTTAATTAATTAGTTAAAAGATAAATCTGTCATTCTGTTAAAAAGTAAAAAATATAAAACAATTATAAATGCACTTTTTTAAACTGTATGTTTTTGTTTGGGGACAATAATTTTAGGACGAATGGAGTATTAAATTTATTACTTTCTTCATCCCAATTTTATTATCTATCTTTTTTTAGTATAGCTCAAAATAATTATCCACTACTAAAAAAATAATTTAATTTGTTTAAGTTTATCTTATTACTTTTAGCGTGCGTTTGGTTGGGATATATTAAGAGCATTTCATGGCATTTGCATCTTATTTTTCTTCAAATATTGTGTTTCTATCTCAAATGAACGATTTTAAATTCGACAAGTTGCTAAAATGAGAGAATTAAAATGCCTCTAAAAAGTGAGACATTTTCATTTACTTGAAAAAAAAATTCTAAACTTTTTTTTTGTTATATTTTTTCTTAGTTGTTTATTTAAATTAAAAAAATACGTCACTAAAGTTGTTAATCGAGAAGGTTAAAATTCCATACCCAAACCTGATCATATTTGAAATCAAGTTAGTCATGTTCGTGTTAATTTGGGTTGAGTTAATTTGAATATGAGTAAAATATAATAAAAATGGTTTTTTACTCTTTTAAATCAGTTTTGTAAATATCGGCCTTAGCGGCCGATATATCGCTTATCGGCGGTCAGCCGATATGTTTTTTCACTAATCGGTAAAAAAATCGGTTTTGGTCAATATCGGTTGGTGTTTTCCGATGAAGAAGTTGTAGAAAGGTGGGGGGAGAAGAAAGGGGGCGGTATTTGTGGTATTTACGGTTTTTTGTGTTTTTGTAGTATTTTAGTGGTTTTTTAGCTCACTAACCGAATTCCAGCATTGGCCTAACATAAAATTAAGTGGACTTTAGTTAAAACTTAACCAAAATCACATATAATATAAATTTCTACTATATATATATATATATATATATATATATATATATATATATATATATATATATATATATAGGGATGGGTTCTAGGGAAAACCATATTTTGCTATAAAACCTAAAAAACTCAGAAAACCAAACAGATGCCTTAAAAAAACCAAACAGATGCCCTAATTTTTTCAGACAAAAAATTGGTAATTACATGCAACTATGAACCCATAAATCATTACAGAAAAAACACAAAAACCAACCAGATGCCCAACTTTTATTCAGGATATAAAAGATTTTTTAGGCCTCAGTATAGTAATTTAGGGCATCTGTATTGGTTTTTTTGGGTTTTTTACAGAGAAAAATCGAGGTCATATTTGCTGAAAAAACAATTTTTTAACCTGAAAAATTAGCCCATCCTGTTTTGGTATTTTTAGTGCAATTGTTATGGATTTCTGGGTTTTCAACCCGAAATAAGTTTACTCATGATCCGTCCTCTATATATATATAATATATATAGTAGGATCCATGAGAAGTAAATTAAAATAAAAGTGTGAGAAGTAGACTACAACCACACTTAGAAGATGCAACTACTTGCAATTAGAATGCATTTCTATTTATAGTAATGCATCATTTGAGTTTCGAAAATTAATTTGATTGATAATGGTGTAGCAAATTGATTTTCATGATTTCAACACATGTAGGGGAACAAAAAACATGAATAAAAAATGACAATGCAACTAATATACGTATATGGCATCTAATTAAAAAGCTAGAAAACACATTATGAATGCGTTAAAGAAATGCATCTAAGATTATAGAGATGCATCAAATTTAAGTCGGTGCATCTCGAATGCGATTATAGTTACTTCTTATCCTTCTTATTTTAAGAAAACTTCTTACTTGATCATAAGTCTATATATATATATATAATAATATATATATATATATATATATATATATATATATATATATATATAATATATATATATATATATACTTCTTTTATGATTATGTCTCCGCCTAAAAAAACCGATATATCGCCGCCAAGACCGATATATCGCTTGAAGGTGGTCGACCGTTATGATACCGTCGAGCGATTTTTACAACCTTGGTTAGTAATATTTACAATAAATTTTATAACAATAAATTTAATAAATATTTATTTGTGTCAATCGAACTAACCTGAACCCGAGTTATCAAAAATTTCTAACTTGATACCTTGACCTATTTAGTATTCAAATTACTTAGGTAGACCCGAATAACCCAAATATATTTTTTTGACCTAATTAACCTGATCCATATTAGCTTAATCAGGATCGGATCAGGTTTTTTACACTCCTATCTTTATTCAACTTTGTTAAATAAATAATTTCAAAGCTAATGAGAATAATAAGTACTGGTACAAGTTTATGTATCATATCTAATATTTTTGTGTGGTATTGGCTAGGGTTTGGATTTATAATGGTAAAAAGGTAAAATAATGGGAACCAAAATCTAAACCCACCATGCAAGGTCGGTATGGCAAAACCCTCGTTTTGGGCTATGATTTCAACATTCAAAACCCAACCAAACACCCTCAATCAATCACATTCTCATTCCTCATTCCCAAAACCTTGAATCCAAACGCACCCTTAAATAGCCGAAGTGTGTAGGAAATTACCATGGTTCTAAAAGGCGCACAAAGGCCTCGCAAAGGCGCGATGCGTGACCTCCACGCCACGCAATAGACCAAGGCTTGGACTTAAGGCTTGACGTGAGATGAGGAGTGAAGATGCGTGATAAGATGCGATAAAACGTGATGCGTTGAGGCTTTTTTTGAATTCAATTTCGATAAAAATCGTATTTTTATATAAAAATAAAAAAGATTACATGCAGAGTATAGTTGGTACGTTGACTTTTTCCTTATGTAACATTTTATGTAAAACTCAATATATTATAATATGAATATAAAATATTAATCTATAAATATTTTCATATTTTGTGCCGCCTTAAGTCACGGCTTAAAAACGTCATGACTCGCCATGGCTAGCAAAGACGTGACCGTGCCGCCATGCCACACGCTATTTATAACCTTGGAAATTACCCACCCATTCAAACTAAGGGGGTGTTTATTTTTGACTTAATGGGTCATATGGGGAGAGAACCGGGTCCACAAGAATATAAGTGAACGTTTCTTTTTCAACGTTTTCATATGAGTGTCTAGATGGGGAAGGCCCCAAAATTGATGTCCTCTCAAACCAGAGCCATCTTTTATTTTATCATGTACAAGACTTTTATACCCTCGTCTTCTTCATATCACTTCTTCCTTCTTTACCAAAACAATCAACCACCCTTAATTAATAGCATCAACACCGACGATCTTCTTCCTCGACATCAACCCGCCCACATGGATCCGACTATTTGAGAGCTTGGGTCTTTACCCTCAAAAAAAAAAAAGAAAAAAAAAAAAAAAAAAAAAAAAAAAAAAAAAAAAAAAAAAAAAAAAAAAAAAAAAAAAAAAAAAAAAAAAAAATAAAAAAAATAAAAAAAAAAAAAATAAAAAAAAAAAAAAAAAAAAAAAAAAAAATATATCCTTTTCTTCTCATCACATCTCTTTATATCATCCACTCCACCCAACACCCTTCTTTAAACGATCTCTCTTCTTGATCTGTTAGAAATTGTCTTGAACAAGACACAAAGATGAAAATCATATATTACTATATTTACTTTCAGTAAAGAAAGTTAAGATTTGATGAGTTTTTTCTTCATACAGATAGTGTGCCTGCTTTAGCATTTGGTTCATATTGGTTGCTTGTTTTCTCTTCTTTTCGTAATGTTTGGGGACTACTTTGATTGTTTATTGCTCTGTTAGAAATTATATATTTCTAAAAAAAAAATACTAAAAGAACCCTCACGTTTTAACTATTTACGATTTTGTTACACAAAAATTCCCGTAAAAAAATTTACAAAACCGTCCCAAAAAAGAAAATATTCGTGAAAAAATTAGTCTGTCCCAACGTAAATTTTTTTTCCTCAAATCATACAAAAAAAGAAAATATTAAAAATTAACCCAGCCATAACGCATCGCCCAAAAAAACCCCGAAACGTTAAAAAAATTATTTGGAAAAAAATTAGCCCCGCCGCAACGCGCAGGTTCTTTTGCTTGTTATAACTATAAACAATCATAAGGAAAACCGTTTGCAAAACGGAGCCCCGACCCGACCCGTGACCCAGCCCACAACCCGGCCCAAAACCGGCCTACTTTTCGGCCCAAAATCCGGCCCAGCCAATTCACCATACATTTTATGAAATACCCCACGCTATGACACAAATAATGAAAACTACCCTCACTTTATAAAGTTACAAAATTCCCCCTCCCATTAAGTAACGACAGTTATTTTTATTTTTTTTAACAACTTACGAAAATAGTTTTTGGGTCGATCGTTACTTAACAAACGTAAAGTAACGACTGTCCTCACTTTAAAAAAATTACGAAATTCCCCCTCTCCTACTAACGGCTGTTAAGTAATTACAAAAAAAAGCCTTGGGGTCGGTCGTTACTTAACGAACGTTAAATAACGACCGTCCTCACTTAAAAGAAATTAAAAAATTCCCCCTCCCCCCACTAACGATTGTTCGTTTTTTTCTAGCAATTTACTTTTTTTAACTTACGAAAATAGTCCTTATGGTCGGTCGTTACATAACGAACGTTAAGTAACGACCGTCCTCACATTAAAAAAATTACAAAATTCTCCCTCCCCCACTAACGGCTGTCAAGTAACGACCGTTAGTTTTTTTTTTAATTTGGGAAAATAGTTCATCGGGTCGGTCGTTACTTACCGAACGTTAAGTAACGACCGTTTATCCTTTGCCCCCGCGGCAAGCCGGGTAATTCAACTCGTTCAAATCTATTCACGAATGTCCATTTTTCAAGAATCAGTAATTTTAATTGACGTCAAACAATAACAAGAAAAAAGTAATCCATTTTGCACCAGCTCGTATAATCTGGTAGAAAGATATACCAACAACTAGAAAATAGGTGCCTTAAAAGACATTTAATATCAATGCATTCAATATTTCTCAAAATATCAAGTCACTTATAAATCATACTAATACTGGTTGCTAAGAAAAGTTGTAAATCACACAAAAACTAACAAGAATAAGAATTTGATTAAAATTTCATAAAACAAAATCAAATCCTCATATACAAAAATAAACACTGAAATTACAAATTTAGAGGAAATTAGCCAAAAAAAATTACAAAAATGATAGCATAGCAATCAGAGAACTTTGAAGGTACTATAAATGAATTCAACATTTAAATATTCAGTGTAATTGTTCCTCATCATTTTGCACAAGTTTATCATCTAGATCTATAAAAATAAAAATAAAAATAAAAAGTAGTATAAGTGTAGTTTTAGCAAAACAGAATCGAAAAGCATAACATAAGCTACACGACCGAACATGTTTTGACAAAAAACTAGATTCGATATAGCACATATTATTTATACCCTTTGATCTCGATTTGTTCCTTGCAACTATGGGCTTAAAGTTGTAAGGGGCTATGTCGTGCTTTAAACTACACTAAAACATAATCAAATCTTTGAGTTTGGGTGTTTGTTTGTGTTGGAAGGAAGTTGTTGGCGGCTGTATGAAGTGAAGGTAGATGATTGAGGTGTTTATATAGGACTTTAAGTTTTAGGGTTATGAATGTTACGTCGCCGTTTTGTTTCTTCTATTTTCTAGCCTATTTTTCTAGATTAAACACTTTTCGTTAGGGTTATAATTTTCGACATGACACGATAAATGATACGAACCCGATACGAAGTTAAACTGGTTTGAGTTGAGGATATTTCCTATCCTATGGCTCGTCAATTATGAAGGAAACTTATGCGTTGGTGGGAGCTCGAGGACATTGATTTAGCCTCTTATGATGATTGACTTTTATGACTTAATTCCTCTAGGCTTTTTAAATGAGATATTAAAATGTAGTATTTGTTATGTGAAGTGGCGGTTAATTTGGCGCTTCAGAAATCAGTTGTTTTTTTGTGCTACGAATCCACTTAGGGTTCTTCTTTTTGATGACTTGGTTCAAATTTCTTTTAATTGGTGTTTTAATCATTGTAATTCTAAACTAAATTTGGTTACTTTGATGAAAAATCCTTGTACCTAGAGGTGGCAAATCTTGCCCATTTGGTAATTCATGGGCTCTTTTTGATACATTTTTAAAAATTATGGGGCACTTTTTGCCCATTAAATTATTATTGATGAACGCTTATGGGCACATGTAAAACACCAAATGGGCGCTTATGGGCACATTTAAAACACTAAATGGGCGCTTATGGGCACATGTAAAACACTAAATGGGCTACCCGGCGGGTCTTCTTTATTTAATAGTTGTTTTTGCCCGTCACTTTTCAGCTTTCAAACATGTATTATTATCTTTGATTTATATGCTTTTGTATGTTTTCGTCAGGTTTTTTAAGTTTTCGTCCATTTTTTACGATTTAGCTGGTTTTTTTACGATTTCGCCCTTTTTTTATGATTTCGTCCGTTTTTTACGATTTCGTCAGATTTTTTACGATTTCGTCAGTTTTTTTAAGATTTCGTCAATTTTTACGATTTTGTCAGTTTTTTTACGTTTTCACCCGTTTTTTTACGATTTCGTCAGTATTGTTACGATTTCGCCAGTTTTTTTACAATTTCGTCAGTTTTTTTCCGTTTTCGTCTGTTTTTTTACGTTTCCGCTCGTTTTAATACAATTTCGTCTATTTGTTTACGGTTTCGTCAGTTCTTTTACGTTTCCGTCCGTTTTTTTACGATTTCGCTCGTTTTTTACGATTTCGTCATTTTTTTACGATTTCGTCAGTTTTTTTACGATTTCGTCAGTTTTTTTACGTTTTCGTCAGTTTTTTACGTTTGTGTCAGCTTTTTTACGATTTCGTCTTTTTTTTACGATTTCGTCTTTTTTTTTTATCATTTCGTCAGTTTTTTTACGTTTCCGACAGTTTTTTTACGTTTTCGTCCATTTTTTACGATTCCGCCCGTTTTTTTTACGAGTTCGTCAGTTTTTTTACGATTTCGTTAGTTTTTTACGTTTTCGTCAGTTTTTTTACGTTTTCATCCGTTTTTTTACAATTTCGCTCATTTTTTACGATTTCGTCAGTTTTTACGATTTCGTCAATTTTTTACGATTTTATCTTTTTTTTAAGTTTTCGTCAGTTTTTTTGCGTTTTCGTCAGCTTCTTTACGATTTCGTCCGTTTTTTAAAGATATCGTCTTTTTTTTACGATTTCGTCAATTTTTTACGTTTTCGTTAGTTTTTTTACGTTTTCGTCCGTTTTTTACGATTCCGCCCGTTTTTTACGATTTCGTCGGTTTTTTTATGCTTTCGTCAGTTTTTTTCCGATTTCGTCGGGTTTTTTATGTTTTTGCTCGTTTTTTGCGTTTTCATCCGTTTTTTTACGTTTTTGTCGTTTTTTACGATTTCGTATGGTTTTAACGATTTCATATGGTTTTAATGATTTCGTCTGGTTTTAACGATTTCGTCTGGTTTTCTTAACGTAAAAAACTGACGAAATCGTAAAAAAACGGGCGAAATCGTAAAAAATGACGAAATCGTAAAAAAGGCGAAATAGTAAAAAAAACATAAGAAATCATGAAAAACAGATGAAAACGTAAAAAAAACAAACGAAAACGTAAAAAAAACAGACGTAAACGTAAAAAAACAGACGAAAACGTAACAAAACTGACGAAATCGTAAAAAACGAGTGAAATCGTAAAAAAACGGACGAAAACTTAAAAAATCTGACGAAAACGTAAAAGAACTGACGAAAACGTAAAAGAACTGACGAAATCGTAAAAAAACTGATGAAATCGTAAAAAAACGGGCGAAATCGTAAAAAAACAGGCGAAATCATAAAAAAACGGACGAAAACGTAACAAAACTGACGAAATCATAAAAAACGTACGAAATCGTAAAAAAGCGGACGAAGTCGAAAAAAACCGAACTAAATTGTAACAAAACTGACGAAATCGTAACAAAACGAACGAAATCTTAACAAAACTGACGAAATCGTAAAAAAACGGACGAAATAGTATGAAAACGGACGAAATCGTAAAAAAACGGATGAAAACGTAACAAAACTGACGAAATCGTAAAAAAAGCGGACGAAAACGTAAAAAAACGGACGATAACGTTAAAAAACTGACGAAATCGTAAAAAAAACAGACGAAATCGTAAAAAACAGACGAAATCGTAAAAAACGGGCGAAATCGTAAAAAAACCGGCGAAAATGTAAAAAGAATTAAATAAATAAGATTCGCCCAAAAGTCCATTTATCCCATAAGTGCCCGTTTGGCCCGTGCCCGTTTTAGCCCGTGTCTTTTTTGGCCCGTGCCCGTTTTAGCTCGTGCCCGTTTTAGCCCGTTGCCCGTTTTGCCCGGTGTCTGTTCCCGCCCGCCCGTTTTGCCACCTCTATAAAAGCAACCCGACCATGTCAAAAGACGGTATATCCCTCTAGTTTTGTATTTTACGTATAATCCGTCTTTCTATTATTATATCTATATATGCGAAGATATAATATTTCATGGATCTTAAACAAGTATGGTGGTAGATATTATTGAATGACGTAAATCATAGTTATATCAAGTAATCAAGGACTTCTCACCTGATGGGAATTTATCCAGAAGTATAGGAGAGCAATTTGGATAATTTGCATCAACAAGCAATCGTAATGGTTTCAGCGGGGAGATGCGCTTTACCTCGCTGGTGCGGTATGTACCAGTAAAAAGTACCCACAAATTTGTTTTAAAATTATAAAATTATATATATATACTATAAAGGGGTTAAAAAGCTGCCGTTTTTGGCAGCGTCGCTACAGTACCCGGCCCAATGGGCTCCCAATTTGGGCCGGCCCATTTGGCAATTTTTATTTTTTTATTTTTTTATTTTTTTATTTTTTTATTTTCTTTATAGGCAATGTAAAAAAACGCTCGATTTAAATAGGAAAAAAAAATACTTACAAAAAAATTGAACTTATTCAGATAAAAAAATACTCGCGACATGAGGCCCAACAACATAAGCCCATTAGTAAAAAAAACAACTATACTTTTTACGACATAAAGTACAAATTACAATAATAGTGCTTTAAAAAAATAATTACCTCTATAAAAAAGCAGCAGCTTGAAAACACATCAGCATCTCCAACATTATCTGTTCCCCCACTTACAAAAAGCTACTGTATTTATGTTCATGCTTTGAGTCACTCTTGCAACAATACCTTACCAACTGGGATTTTACAGACCCCTTCAAGAATCATGATTCCACACATTCTGTGTTGTATTTAACATATCATTGTTCCTTAACGTGGGATAGCTAAGGAGAGCAATATGGGTATATAAGTATATAATGACAGAAGATGACAACAAGCCTAATCAAGAAAGGCGAAACTTTGAGAAAATGCGTAAATTAATTTTGTCCCAAGTATAAACCAAAGATGCCTTACAAAAGGGAAATGATTTACACACATGAGTTATATTGATTTGGACACGCTAGTGTACAAGCAGTTAAAGGTATATACGGTACAACGATTTAACGCATAAAATTGGTGTGTCTCAATCAAAAAGTTGAGTATTTCTAAACATGAATTCGTCAAACTAAAATAAATGATAAATTATACTACTAGTAAACAACTTCTATATGACATGTTAAGTCTATCTATAAGAAGTGTCTTTTTAGTAACTGATAGTGATTGATGATTCTTATGTTGTGATCAGATCAACAGACCCGGCAAGTTAACTAAGATATATAACCAATATGACAATCTTGTGACTTTAATAATGAAGAACTACACATTGTTTCTTATCTAAGAATACATTTCTTGATATTTTGTCTGATACTCTTATCATCCAGCTAAAGACGCTTTCAACCATGATCAAATCTCCTTAATCACCTGACACATGCACAAACTAAAAGTTGTAAAACAAGAGACAAACAGCCAAAACCATCTACTTGTTATGGATAATTATATGTGGATGTCTTTATCTCGTAATGTGATTAGAGTTTATATGTAACTAGGAGATGGTTCAAGCATTATCTCTTTGTATTTATATATATAAACCTATTGGTCAATTGATTAATAACACTTTTCATTCTCTCAAGCTTGTGTTCACAACACGTTATCAGCATGCTTTAAGGTTTTGGTTTTGGTTTTGTTTTTATTTTCTCTCGTTTTCCACAGGTATGTCTTCAACCTTTTACATATATGATTCAGCATTCAATTGTTTCTGAATACACACCCATTCAAATAATTTAATATGACAATAGTATATTACTATATGAAGCCATTTAATGGGTTGCAGTAACACGGTACATGCACTTCCTTTATCATATGTCAATATAATTTTCATAGTTTATGTATAACTTCGCATGCATAAATCATTAACAGGTAATCATGCAATCCAAATAACTAGATCCGCATGCAATTAATTGTTTTCTGAATTCGAATTTTTTGTTTGCTCCTTTTTTTTATATTTTATTTTAGATTCATCTATGAAATCTTTTATTTATAAATTCATGCATTCAAGGCTACTCAATCAATACATATATTTGTTTGCCTTATTTGCTCGATTTCTTTATGGCTTAGTTTGTTTTCAAGAACAATGTTTGATCTGCTTTTAAACAAACTTCTGTACAAATCGATGGAACACGCTCTAAAGTACGAACCCTAAAAGTCATTAAGTATATTCCATCGAAAGTTTTACGAGAATGGCAGGTAAGCGATAAAACATTAATGAAGTTTCCAATGCGATGATAAAAGGAAATTCAATCAATCTCGTTATAAAGTATTAAATAATCCTTTATGTTGCTACTTTTAGTATAAAATTATATATTACGGTTCTTTGTGAAAAAAAAAATATTAAACAAACAAAAAAGAGAAAAAAACTTACGACAGTAAATATTGACGTAGGCTTATGGTTTTAAAACAACAACAATAATGATGATATATTCTATTTTTTAATGTGCTAAGGAGAAACTTCCAACTCCAAAGTTTTAATTATTTGTTGATTATATTTAGATAATTTGTTTAGTCCTAGCTATAATTACTAATCCAAGATGCATCTAGCTTGTCTATGTTGGGAGGTTTATGAAAATCTTATTAGTCGTAAGGTATTATGACTGGAACCTAAGAGATTACATGCCTTCTTTATGTTATTGTAATTGGTTCTATTCGGAAAACATGTAATCTAATTAATATGAGAATTTATATTCGAGACATTATTAAACATTAAGTATGCATGTGCTGAGTATCATATTAATGATGTATTTCCTGACTATGTCATCTACCTAGTAAGATTTAGTATCCACTTAAATTGATTGATAACTTGAGTTTCCCACATATGTGCCTATAGACCTTAAAGTTTATCATTATATAGTTTTTGAGTTTAATTAATATCAATGCATGTGATATAAATATATAGTGGTAACTCACTTTTGTTGCAACTTTGAACTTATCTAGCTAATTACACTATGCTTAATATATAAGCATGATTATATCATACGAACTTTATATGAAGTCAGTGTTCTACATGCATAAAGAAGCCATAGAATCATGCATAGACTATATGAATAAGATGTGTAAATGTGTAATTGCAATTCCATGATTTAATACCCCCACATGAAATTAGGCTACGGTATTTAATTCGGGTGTTTTCATTTCACTATCATGGTTTAAGTCAAGTGTTTGATGTTTATGCCATCTATTTCTCGTACCGTCTTTATTCAGGTATATCACCACTAGTTCTACTAGAAGTTATTAGGTTTTGAAGTTTGAATGATAAAAGCTAAACATATGAAAATCAGCCTTGGTCATGTTATTGCGTCTTGCCTTCTTGGTGATATATTTTGACTATATGAATCTGCATGCGATATGTGCTCTATTGAGCTTGGTTACAACTTTAAAACTGTGTCTGAGATTGATTATTATCTGCAAAATATTTGATACTAGCTTAAAGACCCGTTTAACCCCGCGTGTATTTTAAAGAATTTATTTTGTAAGAAATTATATGCATAAATAAAGTAAGAAAATAACCGAACGTAAATAGGTTCTCTTAATATATGAAAGAAATAATCATATAATAAGTGAATTATTAGATAAACATTTGAGTTTGTAGCAATTAAATAAATAAACGTCCATGCATAGTCGTCTCCAAATTTGATGGTCTTGAATAGCAAATGACGTATGTGACCGCTAATTAAGTTAATAGTCGATGTCCGTTCCGTGAACACCTAATAGTCCATAGAAAATGTAATTAAAAGTAGGTTGTGATTGATAATATATTGAAATTTAATGTATGGCATAAAAGATGTCATATGTATATTATACATACCTCTTGAACCTTGATCATAGATCTTGAAGTACTTCTTTGTAGACGACATTTGTAGTAATTTTAGAGATATTATCATCCTCATCACAAACGACAACCTTCAAATCTCTTTTACTTTTAACTCTTGAAACAACATCGTATAATTGTCCATGTGTGAAAACAGGACGCATCATGTACAAATAAACTTTTGAAAGCGATTGAGCCTAGCTCTTGTTAATTGTCATGGCAAATGAAACTAACAGAGGAAATTTTTTCCAGACGATCTTAAGCAGTAAACGTTTATCAAACATAGTAATTCTCAACCTCGGCATGATAACCTTTATTCCAAAGTTTGTTCCGTTAATAATTTGTGCACTAATAAAGTTCTTGTTAATTTAAGAACTTGAAGTCTTGTCCCATTACACAATCCATTTGCTTGATCAATATTTCTCAATAACATTATCAGGACTCCTACTTTTAATGCGAGTCTTTGTTTTGGAACCCCTAAGAACTTCAATCAATTGATAAATTCTGGTGAGAAAATGGACTGGTCTATGGTGGCACCACGTTTAGTTTTATCTATGTTGTCGCAACTTAAGTAAACCATTTGGAAATTTCTCTAACAAATGATCATTTATAGTTTCCACAACTTCATTCGTTGGAGCAAGAATGGCCTTTTCTTGGAAGTATGACAGATCATTTATGTTATCTAAAATGTTTGGATAAGTAAAATCGATAATAGACATTACTGGGTCATCAACCGCATCTATAAGAATTTTGTCGGGTACATTTATCGAAACCTCTCCGTCGTTTACTTTTTACGGTCTAATGAAATATGGTAATTAAGTAATCATGGTCATAATATGATGATAGAAGATAACATTATTTAGGAGAATATATGTACATTCATATAAGTTAGAAATTTTGCATGATAGGTGATTTTGTCACTATGTCCATAAGTGCATATTGTAAGCATCTTATAACTTTTTAAGTACTTTTTAATTATAAGTATAACCCTAATATATAATTCTAAGACCCTAAAGCAAAAGGATTTTGGGGTTACCCGGCCATTTCGGCATGTAACAAAATCACCCATATCGACCTGTTTCACAAAAAAACCTCACTATTTACACAAAATCACCCATATTAACCCGTTACACAAAATTACCCATATCAACCCGTTACAAAAAATCACTCATATAAACCTGTTACACAAAATTGCCCATATCAACCCGTTAGACAAAATTGCCCATATCAACCCGTTACACAAAATTGCCCATATCGACCCGTTACACAAAATAATTATAACGACGACACTATTTTCCACCCGTAGAAAAATCTAATGCTAGAATGAATGTAACACCTAATGAATACACGATCTATAACAACTATTTCCTTTACGTAACAGAAATGTAATACAAATGAAGTATCAACCAACCATGGATAATTAATAAATAAATCATTACCGTTAAAGCACAATTAAAATCCACATTCATCCTAAATTATAGGAGTTTGGATTTGCCTATTTAAAGATATTATCTACCTATTGTAAATAAATTAACAAACAACCTTGAATGATGCACTTTCATTTTCTTCTCCCCTTTCTCCCTAATTGTGCCCTATATCTCTCTTTCGCGGACAATATCCACCTTCTTGCATTAAAACTTCTTCAGCCATCAATTAATCACCTAATTATATCAAAGCCTAACATATGAAATATTTAAATTAGTTAAGCAAAACATCTTCTCCATGTTACATACAATGATTTTGAATCCTCATGTTTTCAAATAATGAATATATATTTTTGAAAGAAATATGATAAAGTTCATAAAAGGAACATAAATAATGACATGGTGTAATGAAGTTTTTAACTAAAACATACAACTCATTAAAAGACGTACTCATGATCCATTTGAATATATTGTTTCATTCAACTTATTCAATAAGTGTTAGCAAGATCTAACATGTAACGTAAAATTAGATATAGTTTTCAACATGTAAATATGAATCACATGTAACCTAAAAGTAACCATGGACATTATTTATGAAGAAAGATTTCATACACTAAAGTTATATTTGATAAACAAAAGCAACGCATATTGACCCGTTTTTATATGGTTGAAATTGCTACATGTATTAGTGATGGAAACTAACATAGCCAACCCTTACTACACCTCACTAATTGGAGGAATTGTAGCTATTGATGTTATTGAAATAATGATTTTAGGTATGTTTTTATGACATTCAATGCATCTGAAACTGTGTGTTGGAGAATTGTAAAATTGTACTTATCATATATGCCGTGAAATATGGGAGTGACATCACTTTTTTTTAATGCTTCTGCTTCATAATGCTTGTACAAAAGTATTCTTTAAAGGGCTCACATAAAAATTGTTGATAGAAGCAAGAAAGATTTAGCATAAAATGATGAATCCAGGTTAATCTTATACATAGTTTGTAAAATTATTTATTGAAGATTTAATTAGTTAATCAGTGTCCATTATAAATCATCATATTCGAAACACTTTGAATAAAGAATTTCAAACCCAAGTCTCTGTTATAAACCATCTATTCCCTGTTTAAACAACAATATACTTGTGTGATGTTCGACAACAAAATTGCATGATACATAGATTTAATATATAGACGTATTACTAATCAGTATAACTTTACCATCCCATTTTTTTATCATGGCTCGTTGCATGACAACAATAATTTGACCTACATCATCACATGCGTGCAAGAATTCACAAAACTAATCCACAAATACTCCCTACAATGTGCACTTAAGTTCGTTACCCCTACATATATCTCAACAATGCTAATATGTGAGTTTAGGTTCGTTACATAGATATTTAGTCCACTCAATATAAAATGTTACGTAAATTAAAAGGTAAACTACAAAACTTACTCGACACCAGTGAGCGAAGAAGTTTCTTTTTATTAGGCTTGCTACTTTTGCCATAGTTATCAAGGTCTTCACACGCAACAACTTGACCGATCACATCTAAAAGAAAAAGTAAAGGAACAAATGGTATAAACATCCATTATTTTCATGGCAGATTCGCTGTAGTTTATGTGGGGTTGAGTAAAATTTCGTGTACAATGGGAATCTTTGATATGAAATTAAAGCATGATAAAGGTAAGAGAGGCAACAGATTGGTACGTAAACTTTGTCAGTCGTAATTTAAGGTTTAGTAGTTGTTGGGTTTTATAACCTAATTAACAATTAATTAACACGAGTTCGCAGCGGAATAAATGATCACGTGTAGAACATAATAATTAACAAGATAGAAAACATGTACCTTTTAGCACGAAACGATACACCGTTTAAACCGTAAACACCGTCTTCTATATACGCGTGTGTATAATACAACGCGTGAAACCACAAAGAATCAAATATATGAATCCTCTAAGCTTCCACACACTATACGTTCTTAGCAAACGACGAGGTATGCTAGTACTAGTAGTGTATAACAAACGATCTTCTTCGTCTCTTGAATCTATCAACTTACGAACAAGGAATCACCAAGAGGTGATGATCGAACTTAAACAAAATCCCAAAGGTGTCCGGTTTTGTTCGATTGTGAAGACGAAACCAAAGACCCTAAAAGCTTTTGAAGCCGGTTGACAAAAGAAGAAAAGGATAGTCGATTTAAGGTTTTAGGTTTTTTTCAAGTTATATTAATAATGAAAAACTAAAACCATATTTATAGACCAAGCTTCCTAATCCTTGTGGGATTAGTCTCTCTAGCCGACTAGGGGAAAAAAGGGTAAACCGAACCCTTCATTCTTCGGTTTATTTATAATTAGTCCCTCACGTTTAACCATTAAACGTTTAACTAATTATTTAATACTCGTTAACTTTTAACGATCGTTTGTTATACATTTAATATATTACATTAATATATTTACTCGTCATTTAACATATAAACGTGTGCGTCCCCTTAGGCTCGGGAATATTTCCGGACATATATTAATCATATATGGTCATAATCCAACAGAAAGGTGGGATTCCACCTGTTAAATTGTTGTCCTCAATAACAAAACTAGCAAGTTTCCAGAGTAAACTCATCTCCTTAGGTATGCTTCCAGCTAGCTTATTTCCAGCGAGCCAAACCTC
>BQNB010001111.1:71665-146915 GCA_026074375.1 Tanacetum coccineum
CGGGATGGGGGGTTTTTCTTTTGCCGAAGTGAAAACCGATCCGTCGGCCTTCGTGTCAAAAGTTTTTTCATCCCTTTTGATTCCCTCGCAGTTAAAGTCTCGGGATTTTACCATTTTTTGATGTTATGTAATTCTTTTTGTTGACTCTATTGTACTTTAAGTTTCTAGCGTCTTGCTAGACTCTTTTTTATATATATTCCATCTTTGCCGTTCAAAAAAAAAATAAACGAGAAGAAATTTTGCGAATAACCTCATCCCATGATTTTATTCTAGACATTGCTCCTCCACCATGACTCTAAAACAAAATGGAGTAGTGAAAGTAGAACAACCAACAATCCTCGCTGCTATATCTTTAGCATGAATTTACTTTAACATGATATTTTGGATGAGTACAATCTTTTGTCACTATAATGAAACTAATAATTTAGGGGTTCACTGTGGGTATTCGTGAACCCAATGAATTTTTTTTTACGTAGTGTAAAGTAAAATGTTGTCAAAGACAACGATTACTTTGAAATTCACATCGTCTCAAAATTTCGTATTATACATTCATAGCTAATAGTTTTTGAATCCCGCTGGTGAATATATCCCTTGTTAATAACTGGTTAACCATAAAATGCTTTCTATGTAGATTCCATTTGCACACTTTGCATGGAGCCAAGAATCTTATTGGCATTATACTGTGCAAGTTGCCTCAAGATAGTTACACATTACTAGTAATGCAAAAAGATAGTATTAAAGTTTGAAAAAGAGTTAAATATGAGAACTAGAATGAATTATAAAGACTCGTAGTCTTCCAATCAGAACATGTTTTTTAATTAGTGTTTCTGAAATTTATGCTAAAAACAATGAACATTGCATGATCATAAATTAAAGGGTTATTTTAACTTGTGCCTCCGGGCGTTAAAAAATGCTTCACAGCTTGTGTGTCACTCTCTAAATGGTTAATAGCCATTGAGTAGTCATATCAGGCCACACAAACATTGACGGACCATTCAGAAGATGACACGAAGACAATAAGACCCTCTTTAACTTGTGCTCCAAAGACACAAGTTAGAAAAAATCCATATTAAAAACTATTCGAGTTTCAAACCACAAAGATACAAAACTTATATACCTACTCATAAACAAACTAACGAACAGTACTAGTATACTAGTTATAAATGCTGGACACTTGATATAAACTAATTATATCATGGAACCTTGCTAAAAAAAGATGGATAAATTCTAGACACTTGAGATAAAACAAATTAGATTATGAGATTTTACCTGATAGATAGACTTTTATACACTTAAAATACACAAATTATGTTATTAGACTTTACCTAATACTATATCTAAGGTAAATTCTTGGAAGCCAAGCCGTTAGGTTGATAAAGTGATTCAAAATCTACTTGTAATATTTCATTGTAGTTCTTTTTTTCCTGATATCTTGCTAGTGTTTAATGCCAGGAAAATCCAGACAATAGTAAAAATTCTTTTTTGACACTATAATGTTCTCAGATGACCAAAGAAACACGTTACATCAACTGAGAAACGAAGAAGCAATGGTGAACTGAAAGAAGCTGAGGTTTAACGTTGTCTACCATAGAACAATGATTTTTATACAATGTTGCGCAAACAAATGTAGGCAAAAGAGAGGCACCCTAATGATAATGCCATGCCACGACTCAAACAACTCATATGCATTGTCTAACATAAAATGCAATCAAAGATATTGATAAGAGCAAAAATAATATTATTTGACCATTGCAGGTGAGATCTGATCTTGGATCCATAGAGATTTTGTTCACATGGTACAGGTTATCATAATCTTCATATTCCCTTGCTAATTTTATGTTTTACGCGTAACTTCATGATTAAACCATAATTTGAATTTTCAACAAGTATTAAGACGACAGGCTAGATTCTCTGTGTACATGACCCGATAACTCAAAGAAAACCTTGTTACATGTCTAATACAACTAAAAAGACTACGTTAAGTTTTAAACATTCATGCAAGGATGTTGTTGTAGATGTTTTTGTTCTTTATTTTGTTCAACCTTTGGGGTCTTCCATGAGACATGCTCAAAAGAAAGAAAGAAAGAAACAAGGTGGCATAGACAAAATGACAATTGACTACTGAGCAATCATATGCTGTAATTTGATAGCAACCTCACCCAACAAATGGAATCTTTGTTCTAAAATTGTTTTTTTGAAATTTTCAATAATAACAACTGAAAATCTTATATTTAAAAGATCCCAGCCTTCTACAAATTCAACATCTAGCATTTAGAAAAAATGACATTAAAAGAAATTATGAGTCAATAATTGGTTCATATTGTTAAAGATTACAAATTTTATTTTAGTTCATCCTATCCTTGTTCATCATTTACATTAAAAAACAGTTATAATCATATCTTATTCTATATGTTTTCTTGAAAAGCCAACAAGATTTTGATTAATGTTATCAGATATTGATTATATAGCTTAAATATTAACACGTACTTTGTTTAATTATTATCTAATTATATTCTTGACTCGTATAAACCTTTCAAAACGTGAGAGGTAAAGTTCACAAAATTTCAGGTTTGTTATAGATAGTTGTTGCAACTGAAGACTTGCTAGTTGCTACGGGTTGAATATGTCACTTGTTAGTACAAAATATGTCGCGAGGCATAAGATGGGCAAAGATCGCTTGTTGGGCTGGACCTTCAAGCTTACTTCAGGCTAGATCTTGTACTAAACAAAGTGATTGAGATGGTTTCCTGCACAATGAAAACGAACCGTTAGCCTTACTGTGGTCATGTTGTCAGAAATGTGTGTGTGTATTTGGAGGAGTCAAAGAATTGTATTTTTTGGTGTGTCAGAGGATCCTTATTTATAGGGGGTCTAGTACTAGGGTTTCCTAGTATTTCGCCTACAATTGTAGTGGCCGGAGTGGGACCCTTGTCGGGCGAGGGTCCGTGGTTATCGTGATAGCGGACGTGGATTACCTTCCGCGGGCGTAAGCTATTCCGCGAATGTCCCGCGGAAGCGGCCTACGGCCGACCCACGTCAACTTGTTGTGTCCGGGTCGTGGCCAGTGGGCTACTGGGCTTAATTCTGGCCTGTTATCGTTATTATTTGTTTGGTTGGGCCGAGGCCCAAGTGTAATGGTACGACTATTTGAAAATTCTTACAAACGGTAAATCGTATCACTGACAAAAAAATACACCATGCGACGGAGTATTTTTTTATCTTTCAGTAGTCGGGTGAAATGATATACTTTCGAGGGACTTTGCTTTTCGATATTTTTTTCATGTCTACGAATGCGAAAATGTCATATATGATTTCGCTATCTGCTGAGAATCATATATGATTTCATGAAACATCGATATGATTTTCAGAAATATTAATTGATTTCATAAATTCGAATATATGCTGGTATTTTAAATACCATTCCCAATAATCTCGTAACTCCCCTCCACTTTTCACTCATGTTTCATTCATCGAAGACTATATCGAACACAAAAACACAAAAATAAAAATAAACAAAACAAAAAAAAAAAGGTTTCTTTTATAATTACGCACATAAGGAAAAGAAGTGGAGACATAGGGGCCCTTCCACACTTCTATATTAGAGGGTATTAAAATTTGTGATTCTAACTAATTTTTTTTCAATTTTGTTGTTCAGTCACGAATTGCGAAAAATCATATATGATTTCTAAAACATAATATTTGATTTCATAAATAATTCATATATGATTTGTGATTCGACGAACTTTTTCAATTGTTGAGAGTCCATTTCTCCTGGTGCGAATATCATATATGATTCGTATGACGAATCATATATGATTCGTATAACGAATCATATATGATTTCATGAAAATCATACATGATTTCATAAATCATATATAATTTCATAAAATCGTATATGACTTCATAAAATCATAAAAAAAGTTCGTCGAAAGTACATAGTGTCGCCCCTTTATAGAAAGATAATTTAATTCACGTCGCGATGATATGTTTTGTTTTGTGTAACGATTAACAGTGTGTGAGATATTTAATTTTTTAAAAAAGGTGGAGAGTGAGTTTTTTTATTTTCGATGAAAAAATGAGTGACTATGATTGGTTCATTGGGTTTATGACAAATATTGGGTCTATATTGAACTTTTGGCCGGCCGACCCACGTCAACTTGTTGTGTCCGGGTCGTGGCCAGTGAGCTACTGGGCTTAATTTCGGCCTGTTATCGTTATTATTTGTTTGGTTGGGCCGAGGCCCAAGTGTAATGGTACGACCCATGCCCAAAAGCCTGTTGTACATGCTATACATCATCATCACTGATTGCTACAATAAGTCGTAAAATGTAACTTGGTTGCTATGATTAAGAATAATTGTAATATATAATTTGATTGCAGGCAGTTTGCGTTATCTTAATATAAATAAGCACAATAATTATGTTATTTTAGTTTTGAGATAAAAGTTAGCGTAAAAGAATGTCAACTTGTTTGATTCCGTGACCTTATATATTAAATAAGCACAATAACTATGTTATCACGGGGTTAAGAAACTTCTAATTCCTTTTGTCTAAAAATGGGATTCCTTATTCACTAGAAGCCAAAGGAAGAATGACCCGTAACTAACTTTTTATTTACCATCTAAAACATTCATGCAACGCTTGACGTTTTACATATTAAGGGATATAGTGTTCATATATGTTACTCATATGACTATAGCAGACTTAAAAAGACAAAAGCCACAACATACGTTGCCTGGAGAAACTATTAGTTAGGGCCACGACAGTATTTGCCATGAGAACATCGAGTGGTTCGATGCCCGTGCTTCGCGGCGGTTCTTTTTGGCTTTTTTTATATGTCGTTTTTCGTAAATGTGCTTAACCTTATTTTGTATGTATATCTACGGGTTGTATATGTTGTTTCGCGGAGGTGTGTATAGATGATTTTGGTGTAAAACTTTTTAACATGTTTTGTCATTTATTTTGTTTTCCACCTCTTTTTTTTCTATACATTTTTTAAAAAGAGGCAATTTCATATTTCTCATTTTTAAGTTGGAACTTTCATGTATACCCAAACATGCATTAAAAACATTATACATTATTCATTCAATACTTGCACCTTAGGTATATATGAAATTAATTATGAAATAAGGGTGATATATGAAATTAATCCTTTTAAAAATTTGGAATTGACATAGGATATGACATGTATCTTCTTTCTTGAATTCTCATTAATACAACTTGTTGAAAACAAGAAAAATATCGGTCACTTTCAAGTTGTAATAGTCTTAGCCCGTAGTTTGTTATATGATTAGTCTAGTAAGCTAGTCTGGCCCAAGGCCATGAAAAGCCCGTTAAGGCCCATGGCCGGCCTTGTTTTGTAGCATATATACCCTCTCCATGCCTTGGAGATGGTGGTTTGGTTGTTTTTATTTTCCCATTTCACACATATTATTATTATCTTCCATTACATGTTACTTTCTCTCTCTAGAAACTTTCCAACCCACTTCTCTCTTTAGTTCTTGCATAATATCAAAGATTACTAGTATTCTTTAATTGGTATCAGAGTCATGGAGTGGTGTGTTTAGTTTTTGTGTTTGTCTTTTGATTTGTGTTCAAAACTTTTACAAAGAGCAAAATCTTGATTTAAATTTTTTTGGCTTAAAAACTTTAAAGTTGTCATTTTTCTTGTTCCTATAGGGTTAGTAACACTAGTTGTAAAAGATTTTTTTGCAAAAAACCAATCAAAAATATGTCTTTTTGAGTTTTGAAAATTTGGGTTTCGTCTCAGTTACAACCGAACTAGTCTTGTCTGTTGGAACCGAACTAGTAGATCGAACGAGTTAACCGAACTAGTTAACCGAACCAGTGGAACCGATCTAGTTGATTTTAGTTGTAACCGAACGAGTTGTTATTAGTTGGAACCGAACGAGTTGTTATTAGTTGGAACCGAACTAGTTTTGTGAGTTAGAACTGAACTAGTCAATCTGTGTTGGAACCGAACTAGTGAACCGAACCAGTGGAACCGATCTAGTTTGTTTGTGTTGGAACCGAACTAGTTAATCGAACCACTGGAACCAAACTAGTCTTTCTGTTTGACAACCGAACTAGATAACCGAACCAGTGGAACCGAACTAGTCAATTCTTTGACAACCGAACTAGTTAATCGTTTTGGGAACCGAACTAATCAACCTTCTTTGAAAACCAAACTAGTCAAAACCTATCAACTCAAATTTCTAAATTATACGGTTATTTCTTTGACTTGTAAAATCTCATGAAACATTAACTTGTTTTCTCGGTTTTGTCGAGAATTGTAAAATCCCGTGTAGTTTCAAGAATTACTTCAAGACTCGACAACCACATAGTCAAACACAATTTCTTTCTACCACCGATCGATCAATTAGTAATCTTTTTGATACCACGTTATCAATGACGACTCTTGCTGATAAATCACTTCTCTCGGGTGGTGACAATAAACCACCGATGCTTGAAAAACATTTGTACGATTCATGAAAAAGCAGAATGGAACTTTATATGATGAATAGACCACATGGTAGAATGATCCTTGCTTCCGTTGAGATAAGTCCACACGTTGGCCTTCAAATCACAGTGGATGGTGTAACAAGACTTAAGGAATATACTGAGCTCACCCCTGCAGAAGCTATTCAAGCTGATTGTGACATCAAAGTAATTAATATCATTCTCCAAGGCCTTCCAACAGAAATCTATGCTTTTGTGAGTCAACATTGTGTAGCCAAGGATCTTTAGGAGAAGATTAAACTGCTCATGCAAGGAACGTCGTTACAATAGCAGAACGAGTGTTTTTTTTGTAAGTTGTACGATGAATTTGATAAGTTCACTTACAAGAAAGGAGAGTCGTTACACGAGTACTACTTGAGATTCACACTGCTACTCAATGATATGAACATCTACAAGATGCCACTGGAGCAATTTCAAGTTAATACCAAGTTTCTGAACACACTTCCTGATGAATGGAGCAAATTTGTTACTGATGTTAAGTTGGTCAAAGACTTGCATACTACCAATGTTGATCAGCTTCATGCTTACTTGGAACAACATGAACGACATGCAAATGAAGTTCGTTTGATGCATGAACGTAACTCCGATCCTCTTGCTTTAGTTGCATCTCACCAAATAACACAGTCACCTTATCAAACTCATCAACACACTTACCAAAACACTCAACTTCAACCACCAGCTTCAACATATCCATCTCCACAGTATGGTTCACCTTATCAGTCTCAACAATACTCAACTCATCAATCATCAACACCTTTTTTAGTAACTTACCCATCCAATGATTTTTAATCATCAATTCACCACAACGTTTATTCTCTATCATCATCCATCCCTCAATTGGAATACCCTCCCCAAATTAACCAACAATCTGAATTTTCCCAACAAGACTCCGGTCTAATTGTTCCAGTGTTCCAGAAAGGTAATGATCCCATTGATGCCATCAATCACATGATGTCGTTTTTAACTGCAGTTGTCACCTCCCGTTATCCCACTACCAATAATCAGCTGAGAAACTCGTCTAACCCTAGGCAACAAGCTACCATCAATAATGGAAGAGTGACACTACAACCAATTCAGGGGAGACAAACTTCTTTTGCTGCGGGTACTTCAAGGACTTACACTCCAGGAGCAAGTGGAAGCAATTCTGGAAAACAGAGGACGGTTATTTGCTACAACTGCAAAGGGGAAGGTCACATGTCTAGATAGTGCACCAAACCAAAGAGAAAAAGGGATGATTCGTGGTTTAAGGAGAAAGTGTTGCTGGTACAAGCTCAAGCACATGGTCAAATTCTAATATGAGGAGAACTTGCTTTTTTTGGCAAGATCCAGGTATCCTAAGGTCAATGGCAATAGGACTTGCCATTTACTCACATTGTTGCTTATCAAGCTGATGATTTAGATGCATATGACTTTCTGATTGTGACGAACTCAACTCTGCCAACAAGGTGCTTCATGGCGAATTTATCTCATTTGGTTCAGAGCTCTTGCTGAGGTTCACAATCATGATACTATGATATATATGCGGTAATTCAAGCTGTGCAGGTGTTGTCGTCGTATCAACAGTCGGAATCGTTGAGAATCATTTCATCAGACTGAATATAAAATCCAGTGTTATACAATATCTTTCTTTTTTCTCAATATGTGAATTGAATACTCAACAAGCAACTGTCAGAATTCTAACTCCTTTGCACAACAATGATGATTTGACTTTTATCTGTGTATTGAACAACTAAAAACCCTAGTTTCTTAATCGTACCATGATATAATCTGGAAAAATTAGAGTCGTCATTGTTACCTTAACTGCTGAGCTTATATGATTATAATGGAAAAAGTTTAAGTTTTGAAAGATGGACAAAATGTTGACTTAAGTGTTAGGTTAACGTTTTAGATCGCATGTGCACAGTAATGTATAGGATGATTTCTTAAACATCTTTAGAACATTTAAGAGAAGAGGAAATTTATTACAAACGGTTACTCTTCTTAAAAATGATTTTAAGAAAGAAGAATCTTGAAACATTGATAGAGAAAATAGCTTAGAAAAGCAGATAAACATCTAGATAATATTGTTTAAAAGAGATCAATCTGCCACAATGTTCACATGTTGACAAAACACTCAGTTTTTCTCTGATAATACCACTAACAAGCTCTAGTTTTCAAAATCCCTTCTATCTGCAGAAAGCGCTCAGCAGTCAAAACAAAGATTTATGTTGGTGATATTATTGTTCACAAACTAAATCCTATTGTGATTCCTGCATCAGAATGTGACCTTAGAACTTGCTGAAGAGGAGTCATTTAAAATTACTTTTAAAACATAAGGATTATTGTTGTTAGAAAGGAAAAGCAAGGGTTGTACCACACCAATAGATTATGTTTGCTATTAACCAAATTTAATTAAAGATTTTCCAACGTGAGTTGTTCAACAAACTGGCTTATCTGCTAACAAGCCTTTTGGTCTAAGAATGCTGTGAATTCTTTAGAACCCACACTTTTATTAGAACCACCAAATGTTGAGGTTCCAATAAGAACTCCTAAGCAGCATGGTTAAACAAGAGTTTGATGAAACTTAATACACAATCTTGGATTACTTTGAGGTGGTAGTCAAAGAAAGACCACACCCACAGCTATATCACTGAGGTTAGTGGGTTTGCAATTCTTACAAAATGCTGTTTTAGGGATGATATATTTCATTTTGTAATAGCTTGTGTCGGTTGGTAGGTGGGCTGGTATGAGTTCATTTTTTTGGCAGGGCCTTTGTTACGGGGCGGTTGTCACTTATTGCTCGGTCTATTCTTATCTGGAACAGGCTGGGTTTACAAACTATTCGTATTGAGTCAATATTACATTTGAATGTGAAGCGGTTTCAAGGGTGGGATCGTTTAGGATGGATCGTAAGCGCTGGTTTCTTGGGACAATTGGTGCTTAGGTGTTGGGGTTATGGAGGGGGATGAGGGAGGGGCTGTCAGGGGGTGTGGTTTGGGACCTGAATGTCAAAAGTGTTTCAAACTTGTGAACTGTGCTTCATAAAAAAGGCACCCCCACCCCCATCCCCCGTGAGAGAGTTAAAAAGGTAATCTTACGATAAATTGTTCAAAAGTTTTACCATTCTTGAAAACATTGCATCTCTTTAGAAGTTGACACTCAACTTAAACAGGAAATTTTTTCAAAGGGAATGTTCTGTTATCAAATCATCGTTCAAGTTTTGTTCAATTGTTTTGAATTAACTTGAATGTATAGCTCCGCCCAAGAGAAAGACACGGTAATTAAGAAGTTGAAAGAGAGAATTAAATCTCTAAGTGGAAAAATGGATAAGGATAAGATCAAACAGGACTTCGAAGAGATTGAAACCATTAATATTGAATTGGATCATAGGGTGACAAAGCTTATTGCTGAGAACGAGCATTTTAAACAGACCTATAAGCAACTTTATGACTCGATTAAACCAGCACGTTTACTCAATAAAAGAATACTATGTGATGATTTAATTAATAGTCAATATTAGTCCGGAAATTTCTGATTTAAATGCTAGTCTTCAGGAAAAGGCTTTGGCAATAACAGCACTTAAGGATGAATTAAGGAAACTTAAAGGAAAAGCCCTAGTTGACAATAATGTTTCAAACCACCCTAGTGATCTAGAGTTGCATCAAGTTAATGTGGAACCAATAACCCCTAAATTGTTGAATAAAAGGACAGCTCACTCTGCCTATATTAAGCATTCTCAGGAAGAAGCCACAGTTCTTAGGGATCTAGTCGATCATATTAAAGCTAATTATCCCTTAGATCCACTCTTAGAATCTGCCTGTAAGTATACTAAACTAATTCAGGAGATGCTTTCTAAAATCAGTAAAACCTGTCCTAGTATCAACAGTTCTAGAGAACAATTAGTGGCTGTGACCCCGATGAACAAAGTCAAAAGAGTTAGATTCACTGAGCCCGTCACATCCTCAAGAAACACAAAAATAGCCCATACCTCAAACCTAGCTTCTAACAAACCTATGTTGTCTTCTACAGGAGTAAAACAGTCTACTAGTGCTAGCGGATCACAGCCTTCAGGCAATACAAAGAAAGATAAGATTCTTTAAACACCAAGTAGTACTCTGAAGAATAAAGTAGAAGCCCACCCTAGGAAAGTTAAATCTAGTTTGAAAAATAAAGACAGTGTTGTTGCACCTAAAGGAACTACTCATTTACAGCATTCCAAGCTTAATGCGAATTATGAACTTAAATGTGTTAAGTGTAATGGTTGCATGCTTTCTGATAATCATGATTTGTGTGTTCTTGATTTTATCAATAATGTGAATGCTCGTGCTAAATCTAGATCTGTTAAGAAAAATTCAAAGAGAAAAGTTTGGAAACCAACAGGAAAGGTGTTTACCAATATTGGATATATCTGGAGACCTACTGGTCGGACCTTCACTATAGTAGGAAATGTGTGCCCTTTAACTAGGATTACCCCAACTACTCAAGTGCCCCTTAGGAAATCATTTGCTCTAGATAATAACACACCTAAACCTGTCGTCACATTGGTTTACTCAAGGAAACCTATGAAGTCTACAACTAGTGTTCCTGTTAACAATTATAAGGTTATTAAATCTATAACTGCTAACAATTCAGAACCCAGTCAATCCCAGGGATCCATAGTTTCCAATATTCTATCTTCCTCTCTTGATGAATGCAGGTCGTCCAAATTGTCCTCTGGTATTTAGACTCCGGCTGCTACAAGCATATAACCGGAGATCGCTCTCCGCTCACCAACTTCGTCAGCAAATTCTTGGGTACTGTCAAATTCAGAAATGATCATGTAGCAAAGATTATGGGTTATGGAGACTATCAGATTGATAATGTTATAATTTCAAGGGTTTATTACATTGAAGGACTTAGGCGTAATATATTCTCTATGGGACAATTTTGTGATTCCAACCTCAAAGTTGCGTTTCGTCAACACACCTGCTACATTCGCAATCTAGAAGGTGTTGATTTATTAACTGGATCTCTAGGGGACAATCTTTATACACTCTCTCTTGGGGATATGATGGCGTCCTCTCCTATATGTCTCTTGTCAAAGACCTCTAAAACTAAGTCTTGGTTATGGCATCGTCGTCTCTCTTATTTGAACTTCAAAGCTATTAATCATCTTGCCAGACATGGTCTTGTTCGAGGTCTCCCTAAGCTCAAGTTTGAAAAGGACCATTTGTGTTCTGCATGTGCATTAGGCAAGAGCACGAAGAAACCCCACAAACCCAAATCTGAGGACACCAATCAAGAAAAACTCTATCTGTTGCACATGGATCTGTGTGGACCAATGCGTGTCGCGAGTGTCAATGGAAAGAAGTACATCCTTGTTATTGTCGACGATTACTCTCGATTTACATGGGTAAAATGCTTGCGATCAAAAGATGAAGCTCCAGCTTTTATTATCAATTTTTTAAAGATGATCCAAGTACGACTTAAGGAAACCGTCCGACACATCAGAACAGATAATGGAACTGAGTTTGTTAATCAGACATTGCGTGAATATTATGAGAAGGTTGGCATCTCTCATGAAACATCTGTTGCCCGCTCTCCACAGCAAAACGGTGTTGTTGAAAGACGAAATCGTACGCTAATTGAAGCAGCCCGCACTATGTTAATTTATGCAAAAGCTCCTTTATTTCTATGGGCCGAAGCGGTTGCTACAGCCTGTTATACCTAAAATCGTTCCAAGATACGTCTTTAACACGGTAAATCACCATACGAGCTTCTGCACAACAAACCTCCCGACCTATCGTATCTTCATGTGTTTGGTGCACTCTGCTACCCAACGAATGATAGCGAGAACTTGGGCAAGTTACAACTGAAGGCCGATAAAGGTATTTTCATTGGCTATGCACCCACAAAGAAAGCATTCCGGATTTACAACAGACGTACCAGACAAATAGTTGAAACCATTCACGTTGACTTTGATGAGCTGACTGCGATGGCTTCTGAACATAGCAGTTCTGGACCCGCACTTCATGAAATGACTCCTGCAATAATCAGTTCAGGACTCGTGCCAAACCCTCATCCTTCAACACCGTTTGTACCACCTTCGCGAACTGACTGGGATATGCTGTTTCAACCGTTGTTCGATGAATTTCTCAATCCTTTACCTAGGGTTGATCATCCAGCTCCTGAAGTTTTTGCTCTAATTAATGAAGTAATTGCTCCAGTTCTTGCTGATTTAACCGGTTCACCTTCATCAACTACAGTTGACATAGATGCACCATCTCTAAGTAATTCTCAAACAACACCTGAAACCGAACCTCCTATCATTCTGAACGATGTTGAAGAAGATAATCATGATATTGAAGTTGCACATATGGGTAATGATCTGTACTTTGGTGTTCCAATTCCAGAAATCCCCTCTAATCAATCTTCATCATCGAATTCTATTCATACAATTATGCACCCTGATCACCAAATTTCTGAACACAATAGCAAATGGACTAAGGATCATCCACTTGAAAACATAATCGGTGAACTCGCTAGACCAGTTTCCACTCGGCTACAATTACATGAGCAAACTATGTTCTGTTACTACGATGCTTTCCTCACTGCTGTTGAACCCAAGACGTATAAAGATGCTTTGACTCAAGCATGTTGGATTGAAGCAATGCAAGAAGAACTTAATGAGTTTGAACGTCTTGAGGTATGGGAGCTCGTACCCCGACCAGACAAAGTTATGGTGACTACTTTGGAATGGATCTATAAAGAGAAACTAGACGAACTAGGAGGAATTTTAAAGAACAAAGCTCGATTAGTAGCCCGTGGTTACCGTCAATAGGAGGGAATCGATTTTGAAGAGTCTTTTGCTCCGGTTAAAAGATTAGAGGCTATAAGGATTTTTCTCCTCATGTTTGCTGCTCATAATGAATGGTCGTATACCAAATGGATGTGAAGACTGCGTTTCTGAATGGTAATCTGCGGGAAGAGGTTTATGTAAGCCAGCCGATGGTTCATGGATAAATATAAAACCCCAATCAATGTGTATAAGCAAAAAGAAAGCTCTTTATGGTTGAAATAAGTACCACACGCTGGTATGATATGTTGTCTTCGTTCTTGATATCCCAAGACTTCTCCAAAGGCTCAGTGGATCCTACATTGTTCATCCGCAGAGACGGCAAGGAATTACTTCTGGTACAAATTTATGTCGATGATATTATCTTTGCTGCATCTACACCTGAACTTTATGATCTATTTTCTAAAATCATGTGTTCAAAATTTAAGATGACACTGAAGCCAAATCTCATTTTTCTAAGGATTACAGATTTCTCAAATCCCAGACATCTTTATAACCAGTTTCACACCCCCCCCCCCCCTAAATATTCCCATTGAATCTTTAAAAAGAAATACGGTTTTGACTCTCGTGACCTATGGATACTCCAATGAGGAGAAATCCAAACTGGATTGAGGATAAAGAAGGAAAGCCGTAGATCCTCATACTATCGTTGGTATAATGTCACCCTCCTTTATCTTACAAGCCAATAACCTACCTACAATTTGCTCAGATTGCATGTGTGCCCGTAGCCGCTCGTGCCTACCAAACAAGCATTAAAGTCGGTAAAAAGGATCTTTCGGTATCTAAAAGGAACCGTACATCGGGTTCTATGGTATCCGAAGGATTCTTCGATTGCTCTAACAGCATTTGCAGATGCGGATCATGCTGGTTGACAAATACACGCCGGTATCACTTCTGGTAATATTGCAACTTTTTTTGGGTGATAACTTGTTACTCGTCGTCTAAAAGGCAGTAAAATGCGCTGCGCATATCCATACGGAAGCTAATATATTGCTTTGTCTGGCTGTTGTAGCTCAAATCCTTTGGATATGATCCAGCTTTATATCGACTATGGCTTTGGATTTAATAAAATTCCAATGTACCGTGATAACAAAAGCTCTATTGCCTTATGCTGCAACAACGTTCAACATTCCAGATCCAAGCATATAGACATCAGATTTCACTTTATCAAGGAGCATGTTGAGAATGGGGTGATCAAACTTTACTTTGTCTATACGGAGTATCAACAGCCATGACACTTTACTAAGCCTTGGCCCGAAATAGAATTGAATTTCTGATCAACAAGCTGGGAATGCGAAGTTTTACGCTGGAGACTCTGAAACAATTGGCAGATAAAGTTGATGAATAGTAGTTCGGTTCCATAAAAACCAAAAAGATTTTTCATTTTTCAAATTTTTTATAAAAACAAAATACAAAAATATAAAAAAAACCAAAGATAAAATTAAAAAATGAGAAAATATAAAAAGAGGTAATAATGGCATGTCTTCTGAAAATCGATACCATTTACGGTCTTAGAAATGTCATTCAATAATGATACGAGCCTGTAAATGAAGTTCGAGCAGAAGTTCCAAATGTTTTCAAAACATGCCAAATGGCTTGCTATTATTTCAGATAGCAACCCGGTCATCATCTTAAAGGCAAGTATTCCGTCAAAAAGGAATCTTGACCTCTCAACGGGAATTTATTCTCGGGCATGGTCTACTTTATAACCATGCAAAGGCTTGTGATTACTTTGCATCACAACCCGTGATTCTTATATTCCATAAGTGTACTTGTCAGTGCGCTTATATGTTAAAATAAGAAAAATCTTATTTTTTTAGTAAAAAGTTGTCTTCATAATGAATCAGTGTTTTCAGTAATCACAAAAAGATTTTTCAAAGGCAATTCGACGACCACTTCAAAAACAATGACCACCAGCCTTTAAATAGAAAACGGTCATTATTTTGATGGGGAGAAATACAACATCAAATATATATTTAAAACGGTCTTTACTAAATAAGTCACGGAATTAACATACAATATTTTAAATAATGACGGATCATAATTTAAAGGGATAAAATGGATTGTATAACCTACACAAGCTTTTAGATGTCATGTTTAAAACTTTATGGACTTAAATTGCAATGTAAGACTCAGTTGATTCTCACGATTAAATTAAGCTTCTTCAATTCCTCCGAACACGAATCACTATAATATGTGCGTAAACTAGGTTTTGCTGATTCCGAGTAATCAAACCATCAAGGGAAGGAATCGATAAACACGACAGATAATGAGTACACGTGATAAATTCATACCCCTTCTCAATTTAGGTCATTCCGGGAAGTACATGTCATCACCGTAAGAAAACAGTGTATAACTATAGTTACTATGTTCGGTGCACTATTTCAACTACATGGGGTAAGATATTCGTATGATTTCAAGTATGCATTCATTTTAAGATACTAGGAGGAAAGTGTTGTAAAAAGATTGTATTTCTAAGCGTGAAAGATTGGCTACATATGATTACAATAAAGGCTTCCTAAAAGGTTAATCTACTAAAGCTTATTATTAAAATGAGTAAAATATTTGATAAAAGATTACACATAGTATATGATTCCTTTAGATAGTCACTACCTTTAAGGAAGAAATGTCCTCATTTGGGACTTAGATGACTTAAGTGTTATCATTTTGACTACTTAGAGGGATTAATTGTATACATCCAGGACTTAATTGACTTTGTTGTTACAAGATATATCATCACTATCCTAAAGAGAAGAAAGGCGCTCATACCGGGACTTAAATGACTTTGTTTGCGGTATCAAATTCCTTAAAAAGGGTTAATTGTGACACCGGATAGACTGGCTTTATACATACAATACTACTTGATGCAGGTTTTGCGCAAGAAAGTTCTAATCTACCAAGAAAGGATGATGGTTTAGGAAGCTATGACAACACAACACAACCACACAAACTCAAGTACATATTATCTGAATCTCCTGTTTTTAAATCCTCGAAGTTAGATGCAAAAACTTTCATAACATGGAGAAGAAAGATAAAGCAAACTGCTGAAGAGGTGCTTGACAGAGAAAGTGATTAGATTGACAACAACTTGAAAGAAAGAAGAATAAAGAATGATCTTGGAAAAATACGTTTGAGGGAGATTGAACAAAGAAGCCTACACAGGTATACAAAGGACATAATGATTTCATCTTAATATGTTCTCATCATTCGTTCCGAAATCTTCGTATATAATAAACATGTGAATATGTATATAAGAAGTATAAAGACTTAGGCTTATGTAGTGTTCGAGTATGATGATTTTTCAAGAATTTTTCATAAAAATCAAAATCTTTCAACAATTCCGTACTCGACACTATATCATATCCCTCATAATTTGAGGAGGAGCATTAAAATGTTCCTATAAGTTATTCTGTAACAATTTTATCCCCGACGTTTGAAATCAGTTGATAACCAAATATCAATGCGGATTCAACATTTTGATGGAATAAAGGAAAATGGTGATTAAACTGAATCTTAACTTGTATCGAAAATGTGGATCAATATAAAATGGACTCAGTACACTCTACACTTACATGGTAACAATGATATACGATGCACATGTTAAGGGGAGCTTTTAGTAGATACAAGAAAAACTCTCAAAGTGTAAATCTTTTTGATATTTATAACAAACACTTTGATTAGGAATTTTCAATGGTTTTTTAAGGGATTGAGATGGAATACCCAACATACCAAGAACATGATTCTTTAAATTTTGGAGATATAGGTGGTTAAGGCATAGTATTCAATCCATGATCCATCTAGAACGAAGGATTCTACCTAGGGATAACCACTAGTTAGTGTAGAGTCCTTAGGAATATAAAATGGAGAAAAGTGAGAAAAGGAATAATGCCGACTGAGATGGAGCTAACACTGTGAACAAACCCACCAGGTTTTAGTTAAGAATTCTCGTAAGCATTAAAGGGGTTTGAAGAATGAAAAAAAGACATTAAGGATAAAGGGTGTAAAGAAAGAAGCCCTCCATAAACTTAGGCAAAACCGGTCAATACATAATCTTGTCAGAAACACGAAGTTTTGTCCCACATTGAAATAGTCATAGACCCATGACGCTAACTTAACCCTCCCCAGCCACTCAAGTCCACCATCAACAGACACTTGTTTCATTTCTCACAGGAGATACAACATTTCTATCAAATTTCTCACTACCTAGTTAGGTTGGTATTATAATTGGCAGTCTGCTCCAGTCTTCGATCACTCAAATCTAAAGTGCACTAAAAAAAAAAAAAAAATTCTTACAAATTGAGTCTAGAGCCAAAAAAAAGAGATCATCCATAAATCTTTTATTAGACACATGTCCAAAATTAACATGCTATCTCACACAATGTGAATGAACGATAAAAAAATAAAAATGTCCTACGCAATATCCTTGTGAATTTGCTAGAACATCGGACTGATAATAAGTATTCACAATGAAGATGAAATCCTGCTTGAGCCAACAGACAAACAAGACTCATGGTCGGTGACCTTGTGCGAATCTATAGCAAACAAACTTGTGACAACTCAAAGAAACGATGGGTGCGATTCTATAAGAATCAAACTTGTTCCAGATATTAAATTGACGATTTGATGATGAATTTATGAAATGATTAACACATCTCGATGTGCACAAAACCACTTAAAAGAGTACACGTTGATTGATTTCAATCGATTTTTCTATTTCAATCGGTGAGATTAGTAACTCACTGGTTCACTCTTATCAGCTGTCTGCCTTAGAGACGTTCCGTTAATGAGAAATACATGGCTAGAGTTTGATAAACTAATAATATGATATAAAAAAGATTCAATACATCCCCAGCTGGAAATCCTGTCAAGAGATTCTTCTTAAAATTAAAATCGACTGATCACAGGTCATCCTCACAGATTTGTAAGGTTATTACCAAACCAAATAACGGCCGAAGGACAAAGCCACCATTCTCCCCCCGCTTTAATTGCTAACCAGTTTTAATGCTTGAAACTTAAAGATGGTGGGTGAAGTACCCATGATTCAGCTACTCACAATTCATAAACCACAATGCTCATAACCCGAACACGAAAACATAACAAAAAGACATCAGAAAGCTCAAGTACATGATTTCAAGACTTCCGCACTCAGATACCGAACGTCTTTCTCGAAGTGTACAAAGATGTTAAAGAGTTAAAGAACTTCAAGAAAGATGCAACAGTTAAAAGCTTTCCATGGCAACAAAATCAAGAATGGTAGAGCATGTCGGTCCAGAAGTCACAAATCACACTTCAAATGACAAAGTAACAAATTTACGTGTTATGATCTCACAGTCTCAAGATCACATCTCAACTTACAAGTAAAGATAAAGACAAGCTCGACCTAAATACAAAAGATTACTACAACAATACATAAAGAAATCAAGTTTTACTGAGTTGAAAGACTAAGAGATAAAGCATAGTATCTAGTTATAAATTTGTTAAAATGGATAACCTCCCTTAGGGAATTTGTTTGTGGAAACAAAAAGTATCGTTACTTTCCAATTTAATAGTCTAAGACCTGTAAGATTGTGTTATATATTATCTAGTAAGCTAGTCTGCCTAAGGCCCAATGGAAGCCTTACTAAAGCCCAGCCTTTGTAGCCATATATAACCCACATCCCATGCCTTGGAGAGTAATGTTTTGGTTGTTTCATTTCTCATTTCCTACCATAAAAAAATTATCATCCATTCCATGTTACTTTCGCTCTCTAGAAACTTTCCAACCCACTTTCACTCTATATCTTGTATAATAACAAAATTTACTTAGTATTACTACACTATATACTTAATAGCAAGAATATGTGCAGGTTCACTTGAAGTCATCCCGAGCTCAAAGGAAACAAAGTTCAAGTGTTTACATTTATTGGAAAGCATGATAGAGAAAAAAAGATAGGCCCAAGGCCGAAAAAAGACCCAAGTACGCCGCACATTTCTTTTGTGCGCCGCACTTCCCATCGAGTCTAAGAATTAAAGACAATTAAATTAAGACTGCATTTAATCACCAAGTACGCCTAACAATATTTCTTGTGCGCCACACTTCCTATCAGAACTATAAAGAATAATTAAATTGAAATAAATACACCTCCCGCAATTACCCCGAAGAGCGCCGCACAAAAACTTTGTGCGTACGCACTTTTGACCAAACTCAAACCTATAAATAGAGACGAATTTTCACTTCCAAAATCATATCTTCGATTCACTCAATACTCCTTCAATCATCATTCCTAAATCTCTCATCCATAAACACCACAATATTTTGAAGATTGGAGATCAAATCACAAAGAACGAAGAAGAACACTATCATAGTTCTAGTAAAATAAAGGTTGTACTACAATTCTATAGTTGGTACGGGTAGAGTTTGATCCATATTCTTACCTGGACATTGTATGTTTCTTGTTATTCTACTTAATTTTGTTATGAACTTCATAACATGAAGCTAAATCTCTCCTGACGTCTCGTTAAAAATACAAAAATGAATAAGCGTATGATAAAAATTACGATCATGTTTAATCATTAAGCTTAAGTTATATGTCCTATCATGTCTAATCTTATCAGCTTTTCACATATACTAACACCGATATAGTTATGAAACACCCGATTAAAACTATAAAGATCTTAAAGATTTGTCTTGAACTTTATCTTATGGACGAGAAAATCCACTTAACGGTTCTTAGATAAGACCAAATAGAATTTGTATAATAATTAATTGGATTATTTTGAGTGACACATTTGATCAAGTTAACTAAACATAAGTCTTAAGTAAACAAGTCAATTTTGTGAAAATATTTCTGACGAGAAAACTCTTTTTATATAATTCAGTCATGAGTTTGAGATCGTAACCATAATCTTGCTTATAAATATATATGAAACTAATTAGAGTAGTCATATTTTTCTCATCATTGAATCAATTCATTTATTTTAAATCAGTTAAATTTATTATTTTACATCTATTATTCAAACACTACCACAAATCTATGTTACGACCAGGTCTTACCTAGAGAAAAGATTATACTACCAACACGGTTATACTTTACCCGCGTGTTCCATAATATAATAAATCGGTACTTCCAGTCTTATAAATTTAAAGCTTTTGAAACACATCAAAGTTTTTGGCGCCGTTGCCGGGAGTTCAAAGCTGTGCTGTAGTCAAACTTTTAAAATAATTTTTAACATTCCCCCTTTTTTAAAAATCGTCGTATAGTTTTCTGGAAAACTGAAACCAAACAAATTCTCCTTTAGATGCATACATGTGCTTCCAACTCTGAACTTGTCGAACCATTACCTGAACCTGAACGTACTCTGAATCGAAGACTTCAACGACGAAACAGAAGAGTTCCATTCGAACAACCTCAACAACCGAGAGTTGTCTACGCGCCAATTCTCGACATCAATTACTTTCATCACTTTCTCGTTACCCTTCAAAACCTTAATCCCTTAGATGATGAACCCATGTGGGATGCTGACTGTGTTGTCGCTCTGACTCTCGGTTTCGCAATCACCATTCCTGAAACCGCAAACGAGTTTGCCATTAAAGGTAACCACTTGACTCTCATTAAAGGAAACCAATTCGATGGTAGAATCAAAACTGATCCTTATAAACACATTCACGAATTCCTCAGAATATGTGATATGTTTAAATACAGGGACACAAAGAATAAAGATGTTTGCCTGATGATGTTTCCCCTATCACTCACTAGAGAAGCAAAAACATGGCTGGATAAACTAAACGAAGGAACTATCGAAACGTGGGATGAAATTCAAACCACTTTCATTAGCCGATTCTTTCCCCTCACTCTTTTCGATCGACCCCTCGGAGAAATCCGAGTCTTTTCTCAACATGAAAATGAATCTTTAACCGATGCTTGGCTTCGTATGAAGGAAATGCTCAGAAACTGCCATGGTCACAATCTGTCCAAAGGAAACATAATCAAAATCTTTTACCACGGTCTCAACGAAATAACCCAAGAATTTCTAAATGCCGCAGCTGGTGGTATTTTTCTTTATAAAACTCCGAATCAAGCTTATCAGTTTCTCAAAGACAAAGTCTTACTCAAGCTCGACTGGGCTAAAAACAAAAAGACAAAATCATCTCTTAAGAAAACTGTTGCTTTCGCCGTTGAAGGTAGCAGTGATTCTGACACTGACGAAATTATGGCCCGAATGGATGCCATGACCATGAAAATAGATGCTTAGTATAAATAATTTCAATCTCGTTCAAAACAACCAAAACCTGGTCATAACGATGATGACATACCCATGTCATGTGAAAAAGATGCCAAATTCATACAAACCTTCCATCGTACTCATTTTTACAATGATTAGCGCGACCGTGATTCAAACCGCAATAATTGACGTTCAAGCGGAAGAAACGATTACAACAGAGAAAATTATCAATCTCATTCTGATGATAAACCCGACCACCAAAAATAACTAAGTGATTTCATAAAAGCTCAACACTCGACCAATTCTTTTGTCAAAGACACTTTTATGGATCTCAAAAACAAACTCGAAACAACAACCAAAAATCATCAAGCATCAATTCAAAATCTCGAAGCTAAATTCGACAGACTTGATGACAAGCAATCTGGTCGACCTTCTGGATCTCTTCCTAATAACACTCAACCTAACCCAAAAGGTAGCTCATCTAAACCTTACCAACCACCGCAAGCTCAAAACGAGCATGTAAATGTCGTATTTACACGGAGTGTAAATCCTAATTACCCACTAGGTAACCCAAAAAAGAAACAAGAACTATTATGAACTCCTATCAACTTCGATAGCGATGATGAAGATGATGAACATACACCTCAATTCAAACCTAAAAATCCAAAACTAGTCAAAGAAACAACGATACCCAAACCATACAAACCAAAAATCCCCGTATCCGTCAACTCCATCGACAAGAGAAAATGGAAGCTCGATATGGAAAATTCCTCGATATGATCTGATTCGTCCGTATCAATGTGCCTATTGTCGACGTTTTAGCCAAAAGGCCCAATTATGGCAAATTTCTCAAAGACCTCGTGAATAATAAACACAAAATCGAAACAATTACGCCACTTTTTTTGAGCGTCGGAAGTTCTGCCATAACATCAAAACAAAGTCCACCAAAACTCAGAACCCTGGAAGATTTCTCTCTCATTCTAAGTAATTTCAATAAATCTTCCTCGAGCAATGCTTTAGCCGACTAGCGCCTAGCATACAAACTCATGCATATTCCATAATACGCAAAATTAATCCTCACAAAACTCTCATACCTTACAAAGAATAAGACGTAAGATTAGCCGACCGATCATTCCAATATCCTATTGGAATAGCTGAAAATAAGCTCGTTCAAGTTGGTAAATTCACTTTCCTTGCCGATTTCGTTATTCTCGAAATGGAAGAAGATAGTAAAGTTTCCCTTATCTTAAGAAGACCTTTTCTTCACACTGCCGATGCAATAATTCAAATTAAACAGAAGCAACTCAATCTCGGAGTTGGAACTGAACGAATGATCTTTCACATCGATTTTGCTATGAAACATTCCTATTCAAACAATGATACATGTTTCAGTATTGACGTCATTGACGAAATCTTAGAAGAAGATTTTGATGCTCTTCTCGACGAAGCTAGTAAAATCCTCCATTCCATCAAAGGAACCATCCTCGAAGAAAAACTCTTTGCTGAATTTGATGAATTCATAGCAATAATTGTAGATGAAAACTCCGAATCCGAATCCGACACCAAAGAACCACCACTTGAAAAAATCACCTTCAACACCAATTACAAGATTAAAACATCTCTTGAAGAACTTCCTACGGATCTTGAACTCAAACCTCTTCCTAATAACTTAGAGTATGTATTCTTGAAAGAACCCTCTTTTCTTCCTGTTATCATATCATCTAAGTTTTTGAAGAAAACAAAAATAAACTCATATCTGTTCTTAAAAAACACAAGCAAGCCTTTGCTTGGAAAACCACAGACATTCTTAGAATATGTCCATCTTTCTGTAAACATAAAATTCAACTCCTAGAAGACAAAAAGTAGTTAGTTCAACACAAGAATTTTAAATCCCACACATCCGAAGGAAGTTGTGAAAAAAGAAATAGTTAAACTACTCGATACAGGTATCATTTATCCAATCGTCGATAGCCCGTGGGTGAGCCCTATTCACTGTGTACTGAAGAAAGGTAGTATTACAGTTGTAACAAACAAAAAGAATGAACTTGGTCCCAAGACAAAGAAACTTGTAACAGAGGTTGGAGAGTATGTATTGCTTGGATCGAAAACGACATATGAAGCCGACTTTCGAAGACCATTTCCCTTTGCCCATTCATGAGACCAAAATGTATTTAGGAAAGAGACCCACGAGAAAATACATATACTTATTACTTTACCATGTACTGATTCTTTTATCTTGTGTGATCACTTTCATCAACAAACCGAATCGATCCTTACTGAACCTCAAGACAAAACAATCAACAGTCCTTCACAGCTTCCCCTCCACACATGATTCCTTCCAACCTCACAATCAATTCAGCGCATACCAATCACGCCTGAAATTAAATACACGAAATACATTGCCTATTACTCGGGTTCTCTACACTCTGTAGTCTCCCCAATAGTCTCCTCTTCAAGAGCTACTCCCCTCTAGCTAAAGGTGCCTTGTAGCCTATATTTCATGACATGATCTAAAATCCATCAAGTATTCATGAGATGATTTCTCCATCTTAAAGCACTTGTGGGTCACTGCCTGAACAATCTCAATAAAATGCTTCAACGTTGCAAAGATGCACATCTTGTCCTTAACTGGGAAAAATGTCACTTCATGGTAAAAGAAGGAATTACGCTTGGACACAAGGTATCCGAAGCAGGCCTCAAAGTCGACAAAGCAAAGATCGAAGTAATTTCCAAACTTCCACCCCCACTAATATCAAAGGTATTAGAAGCTTTCTAGGACATGCCAGTTTCTACCAAAGATTCATTAAAGATTTCTCAAAAATCACTCGTCCTCTCACCAAGTTGCTTGAAAAAGATACTCCATTCGAATTCAATGAAGAATGTCACAACGCATTCAAGTTATTAAAAGAGAAACTCACATGTGCTCCTGTGATCGTAAGCCCAAACTGGAATCTTCCGTTTGAACTCATGTGTGATGCAAGTGATTTCGCAGTAGGAGCAATCTTAGGTCAAAAAGATGGTAAAAACTTTCACCCAATCTACATTGAAAGCAAAACTCTCAATGCAACTCAACTGAACTATATAATCACTGGAAAAGAACTTTTGGCTATAGTCTTTGCCTTTGATAAATTTTGATTCTATCTTGTATTATTAAAGACAATCGTACACACTGATCACTCAGCTCTCAGACACTTATTCAAGAAACTAGATGCTAAACCACGCCTTATCCATTGGATACTGCTCTTACAAGAATTTGATATCAAAATTAAAGACAGAAAAGGTACAAAAAATGCTGTCGTTGACCACTTATCTCGGATTAAAAATGATGAAACAAGTGATGACAGTGAAGTTGATGATAACTTTCCTGGAGATGCTCTCATGGAAATAAACAATGAAGACGAACCATGGTTCGCAGACTTTGCAAATTACTTGGTAAGTGATATCATACCTAAAGGAATGACGTATCAGCAAAAGAACAAATTTTTCTCCGACCTCAAACACTACTTCTGGGAGGAACCCTACCTTTTCAAAGTTTGTTCTAATGGTATGATCAGACGCTATGTCTCTGGACCAAAAACGTAAACAATTTTAGATCAATGTCACCACGGACCAACTGATGGACATTACGGACCAAAGACAACTGCTAAGAAAGTCTTAAACTTAAGTTTTTACTGGCCGATCATCATCAAAGAAGCTCATACTCAAGTTCGCCTTTGCAAAGCATGTCAAAAGACGGTAAATATATCAAAACATGATAAGATGCCCTTAAATAGCATTCAAGTATGCGAAGTTATCGACATATGGGGTATCAATTTTATAGGACCCTTTCCAAAATCATACAAATTTGAATACATTTTAGTCATTGTCGACTATGTATCTAAATGGGCCAAAGCACAAGCTCTACCAACAAACAATGCCAAGTTGTTTTAATACTTTCTGAAAAACTATTACTGCCATTCAGAGAATGCCCAAAGCTCTCATAAGCGACTGAGGAACTCATTTCTGCAACAAGATAATGGAAAAAACTATGAAAAGATATGGAGTTAACCACCAATTCTCTACATCGTACCACCCTCAAACAAGTGGTCAATTTGAAAACACAAACAGAGCTCTCAAAAGAATTCTTAAAAAAACTGCTAAAGACAATCCTTCCATATGGTCAAGAAAACTTGAAGACGCTCTGTGGACTTTTCGTACAGCTTAAAAAACACCAACCGGAATAACACCATACAAGCTCCAAACGGTAAAAAACGCACCTGTCATTGAAATTGACACCGTGGCATACAGGACCTGAAAAAACTGTAACCCATATTTATCGTTTGCTGTGAAAAACGAATGTTTCAATTGCACGAGTTAGACGGATTCAGACATCAAGCCTATGAAAACTCTTGTCTATACAAGGAAATAACCAATGTCTGGCATGATACAAAACTCAAGATGAGAAAGTAATTCAAACATAGAAACAAAGTGTTGCTCTTTCATTCAAAGTACAAATTTAAACTGTCAAAATTAAGATCTCGCTGGGTAGGACCGTACATAGTAAAATATCAATATCCATCCGATATTTTTGAACCTATATGGAAAAGATGGAAAAACGTTTATTGTTAACGGCCATCGACTCAAGCTCATGAAGAAGAAGATTATAATGACCAAAGGGAAGCGGTCACTCCCTTCTTTCTGAAAAATGAACTCCAGAAGCAGGAGTCTAGCTAACGACTCTCTTAAAAATTAAGCGCTTCTTGGGAGGCAACCGTGCTTTATTTAAGTGTGGAGGAGTCCCTCCTCCACTCATTTCTTCTTTATTTTTCTAAAAAAAACCCAAAATATTTTCTTTTTGTGTGCTTTTGTGTGTTTACTTTTATGCAGGTAATATAGCTCAAATCTGGAAAATTATGGAGTATGCTCAAGGATAGCTCTTTCGCAGCTACATTTCTCTATCCCCCGGAAAGTACCGTTTTCCCTAAATTTTCCCTATTTATACTTTATCAGTTATCACATTAAGGGAAATGTTCAACTTAAGTGTGGAGGAGAGCCAAATAGGAAAAGTTAATCATATCTCTCCATGTTGGCCCTGCCAAAAAATAATTTTTTTTCTCTTCAACTGATATTTTATGAAAATCTTTAAATAAATTGTATATATATCTATAACATATATATGGGGCTAACTATGACTGGATTAATATGAATTAGTGACATGGCGCCACCTCAAAGATGACATGGCACTCATAAACGATGACATGGCACACTTAATTTTTGGATTTTTATAATTTTCGGATTTTTGGATTAATATGAATTAGTGACATGGCACTCATAAACGATGACATGGCACACTTAATTTTTGGATTTTTATAATTTTCGGATTTTTTTATTTATAATTTTCGGATTTTTTTAATTTTTTTATAATTTTCAGATTTTTTTTTGGATTTTTTAAAAAAATATGCCAAATAGGAAGGTTTGAACCTATGACCTATAGTTAAATTCCAACAAGGTTAACCAACTAAGCCAAACCATCATTTGTGTTCTATTATAAAAAACAATAATAATATACCATGTTGATATATGTTGATTTTCAAAAATATATCAAGATATACTAGCATATTAATCAATATTCATAAAATATATCTCTTTCTTCGATCTTATCATACACGTATCTGTCGTCTCCTTATCATTGCCATTGAGATCTAATGCATACCAACAATATTCGTCTTATAAAATATATACACCGACACAAATTGCCATCTATTTTTTTGTGTATGTATACGGTGGTAGGCACACAACATTCATTCTAATAAAACTGTGTTTTTTTTTAATTTTTCTAGGTATTATGTATACCAAAAGTTGTGCAGCTCTTCTTCTCAAAACCCTAATGAATCACGTAAGAAAAGGTATGTATCTTCTTTACAAAACACTAATGATTGTGTATGAAATCAGGGGTGAACGTATGTTGCTATAGTGAATCCTAAAACCATAGGTACGTCTCTTTAGAACTCATAATAATTTGCAAAACATTGTCCATTGGTGTTACATTACCAGTTGAAAAGTTCCTTGAGACGTATAATGATCATTCGGATACTGAGATAGTTTCTTTGTCTTTAATATTGGCTCTCATGTGTTTCTTATTTGTTATCATGTGTTTTCCTGATTATGGTGTTCTGGTGCGTTATATCTTTGTAACAAATTGGGCATAGGTGATCACAGAATACCTTGGTATGAACCTTGAGATTTTGGAGTAAAAATGTTCTGGCTTGCAAAAAAGGTGATCCTTAGCTTCCTCCAAAAACTACTGTTACTCTATCGTAGCTGTATGAAGTGTGAATTCTAATTGTCTAATTACAATTTTGTTGATTTGAGGAAATAAAATGTAGGGCCTTAATCAAATGAAGATATAGTTGTTCTTGTGTGGGGCTGGTGTCAAGTAAGCCATTGAAGAAAGATGCGAGCAGGTAATACTCCTTAATATTTTTTGCGATAAGCCATTGGTGGTTTTTGGGTTTGTCTTAAAAATAATTAATTGATAAAATTCACCTTTTCATGAAATCGGTTGGATCCACTGAAGCAAAGGTGGGCGAGAAAAAAGATAGAGTAATTGATGCTTTAAATGCTACAAAGGCAGCGAAGAAGTCATTGTTGTTATCATTCAAGATGTCGACACAAAAAACTTTTTTAATCTTCTATGTTTCTTTACCTCATTCAGTCATTCTTGACTGTTTTGATTCATTTAATTTGATATACTCCAAGTAATTTTAGATATTCTTTAATATGTTTTCAGAACCTATGTTTTCAGCTCCTAGATCTTCGTGAGGTATTTATGTTTTGAAAGACATTTACTGATAGTTATTGTCCTTTAATATGTTTGATGCGTTTGTGGGCATGCACTTAAGACCAGTGCACATAATTTCTATTATGATTGGCTCGAGCATGATATAAAATGTGGTTGGTATGTGAATTACCCGAAGCAACGATGGTTACTCAACGAGGGAAGTCTAGATTTTCCCAAGTCTAACTGAGTAGTTTAACTTTTGAAACAGGTGAATGATGCATATGAGGAGGCAAGGGAGCTGTGTCCCATGTGGTACTCTTAATAGTGGTCACTTAGAATGAGAAAATGTCAAATCAGTTTTGATGCATAACACTTGGAACGTGATGCGAGTTTTGTTATTGCACGAAAGAAGCAGCAATACGTCAAAGAGAGGTAAATATAATCCAGATTGGCAGTTAAATATGAATTTGTGCTAAGATTGTTTCTTCGTGAATGCTTATTCTATAAAAGTTTCATCTCAGGCTGCTCTAAAAGCTGCACAACAAACTAAAGATAGAAGAGATGTAGAAGTTTCTAACCTTCGTGCAAAACTAGAGGTAAATGCATGGTAGTCACTGATTCACTGAAATTCCGGACTTCATTGGTTCTATTTGTTTTTATTTTCTTTTGTGGGTACTGACTATTTTTATACTTTTTTCTCCTCGCCTGTTCGAATCAGAACGTAAAAGATGAGACTTTAGGTGCCATGGAGCAGCTAAAAGAAAGTGAATCTGAAGCAAAAGCTCTTCGTACAATGACACAAAGAATGGTTTTGACTCATGAAGATATGGTAGGCTTGACTTTTCAATAGTAATGTTTAGAGGTGGCTAGATGGGTAGGCTAGGCAACAGCTTGAAACAAGCTGGTTCGGGATGGCCTAAAACGCCAAAACACATGTATCCCAAATAGGCTACGACTTAGATTCACTAAATCAGTTGGTTTCTGGTTTGGTGAGTGTTTTTTAATATAGAGGTTAGCGTTGTGGACTGTATTGAGAAAGATTACACGGTTATTACCTTGCAATGCAAGGATCGACCTAAGTTGTTATTTGATATTGCATGCACCATAACTGACATTGAAATTGTAGTGTGTCATGAGTTGTCCTCACTGGGCCTGATGGAAAAGCTTATCTGGTATGCCCACTATTAGAAGAGAGGAAAACGTTGTTAATAAAGGATTTTCTTGCATGTTTTTTAGATAATCAATATATTATTTATTGGTTAATCTATGAATATTATATACGACATATTGATGGAAATCGTACAAGCACAAAAGCGGAGCATGACCGGGTCATGCTGTGTCTTGAAGCAGCCATGGAGAGAAGAACATCTGAGGTATATTAATATACATATTATAAATTAGTAATATTATAATATACATATTATACATAATAATGTACTCATTTGTGTTAATTTGGTACTGTATTTTAGAAAGGCTTATTTGCGTTGTTGTGTAATCACTAGAGTTAGAGTTGTGTACCGAGGATCAGGTAGGACTATTATCTAATATAACAAGGATATTCGGGGAGAATAGTTTGTGCATAAAACGAGCAGAGATATCAACTGAAAATGGAATAGCAAGAGACATTTTTAGTTCTCGCAAATTAAGGCTCATCTGTCGCGCAAGGTATGCTGATGATCAATAATCAACTTTCAATGATTTCTGTCTGTTATACTTAATAAATGGCAACTTAATCGATAAGGAGTTTTGTTTTTCTTTTAGATATTTAAATACACATGCCATTCTGAAGCAATTGATATTGTCTCCCGTCTGCTCCTTTACTCACCAAAAGTGCGATGTTAGCGTGAAAGATAACCCAAGATATTGTACTTTATTTTTTTTTTAATTATATTCAAACAACCAAGCAGGTATACGAGTAGACCATTTTGTTCTACAGTGGGAGGCATTGCACTTAGCCAGATTCTTTGACGAGCTAAGGACCACAACCACACTCTCTTCAGATGGCAAAACCCCTTCCTCCCTATTTATCTTCACACAAAAAGGGTACATACTTCTCTCCATGGTTTAATTCTTTGATATTTTATGATTTTTGCTCATTATATTGATGAAAGTAGGTAAAAATTTCTTAACAGAGATTGCACACACATCTCCAGAACTACTTCAACGGTTGTACATCACGAGAAAATCAATCAGAAAACGTTATTACTGTTTAATGTTATGTTCTATATGATCTTATGTTTTTAACATGAGACCAAATTGTGGTTAATTACCACCAACAGAAATATTATTATTTTCAGTTACATACAGTTTAAATGGTCGAGTTGATCAACCAAGACTTTTTCTTGCTTAATATATGATACATGTTGCAACGGGATATGCAACAGAGGCTTTCAACATCAGTTGTCTTTCAGCAAATAATTGAAACGAGTAGTGAAGCTAATCACAAAATCAAATATGTTTTACACACTTTAAAAAACGAAATATAAATTGATCTAAAATGAATGAAAGTGCATACATGTTGTATAATGTATAGTGTTACATGTTTAAAAAATCCATGTATTTGTTTACATGTTTATATAATGTTACATGTTTATAGTATGGTTCCACTTGTATAAAGAAATATACTCGTGATGTTAAACTGCATTAAGAAAACATGTATGATGTTACAACCATTTCATATGCATGAATTGTTTTAGTTGTATTACATGTTTATACAAAGGCTACATTTGTATCTATATGTACATTTTTATATAATGGTACATGTTTAGACTATGGATCCATTTTGTATAAAAAAATGATGGGTTATTAAATTACTATGCATATATGAATTTACATCTACTTAGTATTATCTATATTATTATGAAGCAAACCCGTATGGAACATACTTATTTGTGGAAATAAACGCAAAATTAATGTTGGCAGTGGCTAACAAATACAGTCACTCAGGTACTTCAGACAAAGCAAAACCAAGAAAGAAGATCATGACTTCCGTTTACCTTAGATTTTTTGAAACAACAACTGATGGCAAGAATCGCAAATGTAAATTCTGCGGACAAAGTTATTTAATATCTACAGCCACATGTACTTCATCTGCTATACATTTAGATCATAAAAAAATTGTATTATCTTTTTTTCCAATAATAAGTCCAGCGAGCAGTAGTCGGAATTGACAAAAAAGACCGCATTCAATGTTCATTATATAAATAATAGTGTGTCAAATATAATATAATGATTCTTTTGTACTTTGGGTGACTCTTGATTTGTTCTACCCGTTTTCCTTATTAATTTGAGTTTTATGAAATGAAATATTGGCAACTTTTGTACTTTGGGTGACTCTTGATTTGTTCTACCCGTTTTCCTTATTAATTTGAGTTTTATGAAATGAAATATTGGCAACTGTGAATGAGTTGAATTTTGTTCTACCCGTTTTCCTTGATCCCTGCTTATGAATTTCAAGTGATTGCTAATTCAACCCCTTTTAAGATATAAGTGTGGTTCTTGGGTATATGTGGGAACCAGTCAAACCAACGCTAATGTCGCTACTGAAGTTCTCTTAGTAGGAGAACTCAGTTACTACCATGGCAAGAAAATTTGTAGCGCAAGAAAAAAATGGTTTAGGTAGTGCATCTACTATATTGGAATAATCCGTTACCATTATATATGCTCTGGTAAAAAATCATACAAAATGATGTATAATAAAAGGGAATTAGACCCACGTAATGAATAACCAAATAAATTGATGTAAACAGATAAACCTAATTTATTTTACCGGGGCCCAATTCCTTGTACCTTTAAACAAAATAGACTAATAGCAACGGGCAACATATGTCGTTGTCTACAAAAGGTCAAGAACAGAAGGGTTAAATATTCTATGTTGTGACTAGATGTAAATACACAAATTCAACGACCACGTTGTTATAAAAAACCTTTATTTTTGCAATTGAAACTAAAAAACTTTATACTTCTTTTGTAATGGGTTGATATCTTTATTAGTTTTATTTCTCTTATCAGGTATCATTCATTTGTTTTTGTACTTTATTCACTTATAAATATATTAACTGTTCGTATTTCATGGCCGTTACTTAATATGTAAATATTTATCTTCCAATTGACATTATCTTGAGAGTGACGATTACTAAAAGCCAAGACTAAACACTATTATAGGTTCGTTTGCTTTTACCAAAAACGGTAATCTCACACGGACTAATATCGTTGTTTAGACAAACACGGAAACCATTAAAACCGAACGCCAAACGTTGTTTCAAAAATGTTTTATGAACCAACCCGCAGTACGGGCGGATTATGTTTACTAGTATATATTTATATATTTTTATATATATAATAAGTATATATTATATATAATATATATATATTACTATATATATATATTTATATTTATATATATATATATATTAGGTATAAAGTTCAATTAAACAGGACAATTTATTCGTGAGAAGGATAAAAAGATTTATTTTTTTAAAAAAGTTCTCAAAAAATTCCACAAGATCGTGTATGTTGGTGCATGAAAAAGTTGTAAAGGAAGTTTTTCTAAAAGTGGATAGTTTTGCCGAAAAAAAAAACGTTTGTGCATTAAATCGGTTTTTTGTGCATCAAAAATTCGTTTTTGTACACATCTTCTATATGGGACTTTTTGTCATCAAAATTTTATGTGCATTCAAACTCTAAACAAGTCGAAAAATTTGTGCATCAAAATTCTTTTTTTGCGATATTAAAAAACATATTAAAAATTCATAATTAGAAAAAACTTTTCTTTTACCAAAAGTTTATGCACCAACATACCGATGTTAGTTGGAATTTTTTTGGAATTTTTGAGAACTTTTTTAAAAAAGTTTTCTTTTATCCTTCTCACGAATGATTTGTCTTTTTATTTTTAACCTTCCTCTCTCTCTCTTCTGTATTATATATAATATTATTATTTATAAATATATTTATATATATTATATATATATATATATACTATATATATATATTTAATATCGTATTATTTATTTATATTTTGCTTTCCTTTTAAATATAAAAAATGCTCTTAGTAAGGCAAATCCAACCGGATTGACTCTATAACTAGCACAAAACCAGTCCACTAAATTGTGAGAATCTAAAGCCTTAAAAATATTCGGGTACCCACCTTTGGTACCTAAGATAATTGATGCCTTTAGCTTGTTCGAGTTAAGGTTTGAATGCAATTGTAAGTGTCTCATTCGTCGTTACGGCTGTGTATTTGTAATTTGTCGCCTTTTCTGAAACATCGGTATTGGTTGAAAATTATATTTGAGTGAGCCGGTAATTTAGTAGCTCTAGAACTTGTGCTTGATCATCATTTACTAGACCGCAGTGAGATTAATTTAAAGACAAAATCATATGTTATGAGGTGAAATAAATCCCGCAAGATCATGACGTATCCGATAAAATAACTTGTGAAATGTTAATAATTATTCTTAAAATAATTACTTAACCCTTGTTTGACGTAAACAATAAATTGCTTGATGCTTGTTTACGTTAACTGATTATTTCTAGTTTATGCGATTTAACTTAACGATTTCCATTAACAACAAACGCGTACAATACTAAAAATAAATAGTGACTTTATTAACATCGTACATTGTCCTAAAACACAAGGTGTTATATCAAGTTTCTACACAAGGGAAAAGTATATGCTATTCACCCTCATTAGTATCTAGTTCTGCCCCTTTAAGATTTTGTTTGGTGCTCACGCCCCATCGGTCATGTTTATGTGTCATGCACAAGCCTATGGTAGCTATCTAGATTATGTTTGCGCATCTGAGTGTCTTTACAATTATAAACCCTATCTGAATGGCTCGTGTGAATTAAAAGTCAAACACATTCCTTTTTTAGGTGCTCTGTTAAGTGTCTATGCCTGAAAAGTTATCTAAACCAGTAAACACTGGTTAAAATCCAAATTTTTCTCCACGTCATGATAAATGATCTTGTTTTCTCGCTTTAAATTGCTTGAGGGCAAGCAACAGCTAAGTGTGGAGGGATTTGATAACGCCTTAATTATACATGTTTTTTGCGGCGTTATTTATATATTTTTATCATTTCTCGTGAACTTTCGATACTTAATAGCATGAATTATGTGCAGGTTTACTTGAAGTCATCCCGAGCTCAAAAGGAGCAAAGTTCAAGTGTTTACGGTTATTGGAAAGCATGAAAGAGAAAGAAAGATAGGCCCAAGGCTGAAAAAAGACCCAAGAACGCCGCACATTTCCTTTGTGCGCCACACTTCCCATTGAGTCCAAGAATTAAAAACAATTAAATGAAGACTGCATTTAATCACAAAAGTATGCCGCATAATATTTCTTGTGCGGCGCACTTCCTATCAGAACTATGAAGAATAATTAAATGGAATTAAATACACCTTGCATTTACACCCTAAGTGCGCCACACAAATAATTTTGTGCGCCGCACTTCGACCCAAAATCAGCCTATAAATAGAGACGAATTTTCACTCCAAAATCATATCTTCAATTCACTCAATACTCCTTCAATCATCATTCCATCATCATTCCTAAATCTCTCATCCATAAACACCATAATATTTTGAAGATTGGAGATCAAATCACAAAGAACGAAGAAGAACACTATCATAGTTCTAGTAAAATAAAGGTTGTACTACAATTCTATACTTGTTACGGGTAGAGTTTGATCCATATTCTTACCCGGACATAGTATATTTCTTGTTATTCTACTTAATTTTGTTATGAACTTCATAGCTATGAGAGGCTAAATCTCTTACGACTACTCGGTGAAAATAATATAATGAATAAGTGTATGGTATAATTACAATCTTGTTAATCTTAAGCTTAAGTTATAATCCTATCGTGTCTAACCTTATCAACTTTGATTATCAACTTTGATTATATACTCACACCAGTATAGGTCGAAAGACCCGTTGTGAACTATATAGTTTTAAATCCCTGTAAACGACCTGGTCTTACCTAAAACAAATTATGTGGGTTATACTTTTACCCCTATGTTTCCATATAATAAATCGGTATTTTCAGTCTTATAAAATTAAAGCTTTTGAAACACATCAGATACTGATGTGTACAAAAACACACATTATTTTTACCCCAGAAAATACTATTAATCAGACTAAAAATGCTAAAATATTGATAATTATCTTGCAAATATGTTTGTTTGGTATTTTTATGTCTTGCAGGTAAAAGGATTGAAAATGGTGCAAAAACGGGAATTATCGGGCTCGATTTGGTCAAGTTTAATTATTACTCAAAGCTAAGATAAAGTCGTGAAAATTCCCCGAGCATGCCATTGGAAAGAGCGTGAGATTACAAGTCCAACGGTGCCTTCGTTGATTATTGGGCCAGCCCGTTACCCATTTTATGGGCCGGGTCAGCCCATGGTTAACTTAGCCCATTACTAAAGCCATAAGCCCAATAAAAGCCCAAAACCAATTTGATAAATCTGAATATTTAAAGGAATTGACGTCATGGTCATGTGAGGGGAAATTAATTCCTAAGTGATCACATGCAGTTCCACTCAAATGAAATTGGCGAATGAGAGCAAGCCACATGGCGCAAAGATGTATAACTCTCAAAATGCATTTCCAATTTGGAAAAAAAATGATCAAATGGACGATATGAATGCGTATAATAGAAGCAAAGAGAATGTCCACGTGGCCTTCATCCGTTGGCTAATCCAATGAAATTCAGTCTGGTGATCCGAGGTATCACACACCTACGCCAATGATTGGCTGATTATTATGCAATGATTGGGTTGATTTTACAAAAGTACCCCACTTGGCTATTTAAGGAACTCGCTCCCCTCAATTTTTAAACATTAGGAATTAGTTTTAAAAAGTTTTCTTTAGTTAATTTTAGCTTATTAATGTAATAGTTAGCTTATTTCATATTTATGGCTTATTGTAACGAGTTTAATTCTAGAGCTTATTGAGATATTGTATCGAATATGGTTTGAGCTTATTATAAATCGTGGTTTGCTTATTATTTTAGCTTATTCGTTTTTTTCCTCTTCGCATGCTTGCTTATTAAATAAAATGATTTCGCGAGCTTATTTCCTCAGCTTATTAGTCTCAAAACTCCTTAAAATCTTTAAGATTGTCTCCTATAAGCTCTCTAAAGCTTATCCAATTCAATCTTATTAGTTTTCAAGGACTTTTTGTTATAATAAGCTCAAATAAGCTCAGATCTAGCTTAGTTTTGTGCTTATATTGTTTAAGAGTTCTTAAAAGCTCTTATTATCTGATTTAATTAGCTTCTAAATAGCTTATTTGAATTCATATGAGCTTATATTGTTTAGATCGATCATTCGTTAGCTTATTTGCTTAAATGAGTTGCAATTTAAGTCGTTTAAATTCTAATTTGAGTTCTAGATTCTGATTTCGTTACTTATTAATGCTTAAATAATTTTGTGTGGCTTATTTTGTAATTTGGATCTAGATTAGCTTAATTAGTCCTTCGTTTGGATTTTAAGTGCTAATTTGCCCCGTAAAACGTTTTCTAGTTTAGTTTTATAATCCCGTAGTGTTTAGTTAGTTGCTCTCCTAGTTTAGATTGCTTATTCTTGTAGCTTATATGTTCGAATGAGCTTATTTGATAAAAGTTGTGATTAAAAGCTTATTTCGTTGTTAAAGCTTAATCGGTTTTATCTTGTTTAGTTCTATTTGCTTTTTCGTTACTATTAGTTGTTCATGTAGCCTATTCTGAGCTTATTTTGCGTGATCGTTTCTGTCTTATTAGAGATAGCTTATTTGTGCTTATTAAGTTGAAGCTAGTTAAGCTTGCTCTTAAATTCCTCTACTGGTTTACGTTTGGTTTATATAATTCAATTTGGGTCTGAGTTTGGTTAGGAGATTGATTCGTTGGTCCATGTGGTTTAATGTAATAGGAATTGCAAATATTGAATTGTTATAAACTATTTAACCTTAACAGTTTTGTTTATGTTTTGTAATTTTTGGTACCGGTCTACTCATGAGGCGTGGAGCTTAAGGATTTAGTAAGCTAGAAAGAATTTGATTATTTTCTTTAGCTTATTAAATCGGGTGGTTATCGTTTATTTGAGGCTCTTCAATTCGGTTCAATTTTCTGTCCTTTTTCAATATATTAGTATAGACTTAGAATAAAATGTTTAGCTTTGCTTATTTGATCATTATGCGTAGTGAGTAGTTAATTAGTGCTTGTTAAGTGATATTGTGATTTGGGAATTAAGTGTGGATTTGAAAAATGTTTAGTTGATTAATAATCTTTGATTATTTAGATTTGTAGTTTGAATGTTTTAAAGGGCAAAATCCAGAAAAATAGTCAAACTACACATCTAGTAATTAATATCTTTTTAAAAGGGTTTTTGTCAAAATAAACCAATGTTGTGAAATAATTATCTTTCTAAGGAAAGGAGATTCGTTAGTAAACCTTAATTCACACTTAATGAACTTTTCACGTCATTTAGCAAGCATTTTCATCTTATAAATCTTTTAGATTATTTTTGTATAATTCTCGTAGTTTATTTGATTAGTATAATTCTAGTATTAATATTAGTATAATTTTCTTAGTATTAAAAATAGTTTTAAAACCAAAATTTTTAAAAGATAATCAAGCATTTTTACTTCAAAACATAAACGTGGTTTTCAATTCAAATCTCGTTGACTTCGACTCCGAAAGATTGAATCATTTTGTCCTCACAATTTTCACATCTAACGGAAGTTACTATATTAATTACTCGATCTCATTTGCGCGCAAGTCTTTTTTGGCTCGTCCAGGAAGATTTTTGTACATCCATTAACATTTGTTTCACGGTTGATGCCTTGAATATCCTTTCTCCTTGAAAGTTATTTTTGTATCTTTTAAAAATATAAAATAAATAAATAATATAAAAAACAATAAAAACACCAAAAATATTTTCATTTATTAAAAATTCAAATATATTTTTCTTCTTTATTTTCTTTTATTAAAAATCCAAAAATATTTTCTTCGTTAATCCAAAAATATTTCATTTTATTTTCCAATTAAAAATTCAACATAATAATTCCTTTCTGTATGAATACATTTCAAAAATAGTTGCCTTCTTTCTTCTTTCAAATATATTATCTTATCTTTCTATATAGTGCATGAGCACTTCCGTAGCTTTTGCTAGAGACGACTTTTTTCCCTAGTGAAGATCCTTAAAGATTAATTAAGTCGAAAGGAATTCGAAGTGAACCGTCACTCTTTTTAATCTCTATAAGGAAACGAATAGGCAGGACAAGCACCGCCCAGGGTCCATACCCACCTTCGCTCGATGTAGAGTTACTTCAAGCAACCAACCCATGGTGTAGAGGAATGCAATCGTTGTACCCCATCTGCATGTGAATCAATGCGAATTGAAGATCGTTTACTTAATCGAGTTAACCCTATTGCTTTTCATGGGTTGAAAACGACGATCCTACCATTCTCATATCGAGTCGATGTCACTAAAATAACACAAACAGTTAAACTTAATAATGTTCCGGGTGACGTTGTTAAACTGTTGTTATTTCCATTTTCTCTTGAGGGAGCAGCCCGGACATGGCTAAAAAAAGAACCTCCAAATTCTATCACAACTTGGAACGACCTTGTTTCATCAAGATTTTTTGTGAACCGTTCTTTCCTCCTCTAAGACCACCCTCTCGAACTGAAATTACGGGATTTTCAAACAAAGAGTTCTGAGAGACTTTTTGGCTGAGAGCTGGACCGATTTAAAGATCTCTATAAATGTCCCCATCATGGCTGTTCCTCCTCTCCATCAAGATTGTAAACTTCTATAATAGTTTAAGTCATTCTGATCAGTGACTCTCTTAAATTCTCAGCTAATGTAATTTCTCTTGACAAAGAATAACCCAAAAAGGCGTGACTATTATTGAAAACAAATCTAAAGTTCAAACTTTTAGAAATAAACCTCAAGTTGCAAGTGCTAGTGGGAGCTCGACTCAAGATGCTCATGTTATCGCTCTCACTAAGCAAGTTGAAGCTCTTCTCTCTTCTTTTAACTGACCCGTTAATTCTATATAAAACGGTTATGAGACGTGTGGTGGTCCACATGCTTGTTAAGAGTGTCAAGCCGTCAGTGGCTACAACCAAGAGGAAGTTTATGCTACAACGGGTACCTATAACCAGGGTGGTAATTCTTACCAAATCTAAGGTAATCGTAATCTGCTTAGCTATCACTCCAATAATTACCTTGGACCACCAGGATTTAATCAGAATCAAAACAATCAAGGAAACAATCAGGGTAATAATCAGGGAAATTATCAAAATAATCAGAACAGGAACCAGAATCGATATAACCAAGGTTCTCAAAACCAAGGTTATAATTAAAACAGGGTTCTGAATTATAATCAAGGAAATAATTACAACCAAAATCAGGGATATAATCAGAATCAAGCTCAGTCAAATGTTCCATCCATGGAAGAAATGATGCATCAACTTATGAGAACGACTGAAGCTAGAATGCAACAAATGCAAGATTATAATAACCAACAATTGCAACTTTTGAAAACTCAAAATACTAATATGTCAAATAAGATGGATCAAATGCAAAAGGTTTTCATGAAAAGGCCTCAAGGCGCTCTTCCGAGCAACACTGAGCCTAACCCGAGAGAGCAAGTTAATTCTATTATGACAAGGAGTGGATTGACTACTGCTGAACCTTCTATTCCACCCCATGTTCCTCCTACTCCTAGGGTGGAAGTGGAAAAAGAACCAGAGACTTTAATGGACGAGGTGCATATTACAAGCCCAACAAGTACCGCACATGTCCCACCTCCTAGAGTTCAGCCAGTGTCACCACCAAAACCAAAGGAAGATCCTAAGCCTAACCCTCATCAACCTAAGATTCCATATCCTTCGAGGCTTAATAAGACAAAACTTCTTGATAAAAATGATGTTCAAATATCTAAGTTTTTGAAAATATTGAAGCAACTTCATTTTGATATCAGTCTTATGGATGCTTTAACTCAAATTCCAAAATTCACTAAAGTGTTAAAAGATTTATTGAAAGACAAAGAGAAATTAGAAGAGTTAGCAAATACTCTGATAAATGCTGAATGCTCTGCTATCCTTCGTAATAAGGTTCCTGAAAAGCTTGAAGATCCCAGAAAGTTTCTCATTCCTTGTATCCTACAAGATCTAGAGGTTTACAACTCCGTAGCCGATTCTGGAGGAAGTATAAACCTTATGCCTCTTTCGATCAATGAGAAACTTGGGGTCGAACCTCTGAAACCTACTTGGATGACTCTTGAACTTGCTAACCGTTCTGTCACATTTTCGATGGGTATAGCTGAAGATGTTATTGTTAAAGTGGAAAAATTCAATTTTCTTGCCGATTTCGTTATCGTTGATTTTGAGGATTATCCTAGAGTTCCTATCATTTTAGGGAGACCTTTCTTGCGCACTGAAAGATCTCTTGTGGATCTGTACGAGGAAAAAATAACTTTAAGAGTCAGGAATGAAGAAGTCGTGTTCTATACTGATAAATCTTCGAGAAATAATCCGAGTGATATTCAATTCGTTCATTGCATCAATATTATTTATTTTTCAAGATATAAGCCGATTAGTGGCTGTACCATTTTTCCATCTGATTCTTCTCCTAGTCATCCACTTGTCGAGACTAGTGATTCTCTTCTTGAGGAGTTCGCCGATGAACTTGCTCTTCTTGACCCATTTCCACCAGGAAATGAGGACGATAGTTTTGATCCTGAAGATGATCTTAGAGAAATTGAATATTTGTTGAACCGAGATCCGTCTATAGTTTCTTCACCTACGACTGATATTGATATTATTGATCCCGTTCTCGAGAGGTTCGAAGATGAACCTTCTCTCGTTTACTCATCTCCACCGGGAGATGACGATGATGATATTTTTGACCTTAAATCCGATAATGATGAATGAAAAAAGCTTTTGTATGGTGACTCTTATAATGACACTCATTCTAAAAATGATAAAACCAAGGATTCTAAAACAAAGATTTTAATTGATGAAGCTAATATTGTTGAATCAAATGTTTTACCTCCTCAGTTACTCAAAAGTGACTCGACTCTTCCTGAGGAGTCATCTGAGTCATCTGAGATTGCTACTTTGTTATCACCTCCTTTCGAGAATGAGGACAAGGTGTTCAACCCTGGCATATTCATTTTGGGTGGAACTCAGATTTTCAATGATGAATTAAAAGATAAGGATTTTAAAATTAGTATCTCGTCTAAGATACTTTTTGAGGATAGTAACTTTCTATCTATCTCTTCTGATCAAGAACTCCTGTTCTTCTTGGAGTTAACTGTGATTGAGACTTTATTATCATTTTCATCCGAAAATGAAGACAAAGTTTTCAATCCCGGGATACTCATTTTAAAAGGAGTTCACTCTTTCACTCTAGGATTATCTCATCGGACCTATGAAACTTTCAAGATCATTAATGTTAATTCAAATATTTTAAATGAAGGTTTGATGAAGATTTTTATGTTCTTCTGTTTCTGCCGCAAGGAAAAAGGAATTCGGGGAGGTCAAGCTAGAGACTCACACAAAAACAAGCGCTTCTTGGGAGGCAACCCGTGTCTTTTCTTCTTTCTATTTTCTTTATAAATAAGTGTGTGATTTTATAGCCTAAGTGTGGGGTCGTGCTTCTTTCTATGGATTATGGTACTGTTTTTGCTTGCAGGATTCCTTAAGATCGTGAAGACCCGTGCTTGTTTTCAATCTTCCAATCACCTGGTCTTCGATCTTCTGCTTATTTTGGAATTCTCAATCTTGATCATGTATATATATTGTGTTTCCCTTTTCACACTTGGAATTACTAGCATTTGCCTTTTTCCCCCCACCGCCAACACCCCCACACAGAACCCCCGAACAACATACAAACACCTAATCCCCCCAACTCTCTACCCACCCCCCCAACCCAACAACCCTTCACCCCACCAACCCACACCACAACACCACACACCCCTCCCCACCCCATCTCCAACCACAACCACCCCCTCAACACCCCAATCCACCCACCTCCACACCACCACCAACACCCAGCCCATCATCTAAATCCCAAACCACCCCCCACCCCCAAACCTCCCCCAACACAAGACATACCCTCACCACCCCCTCCCCACCCCCACCCAACCACACTACTCCCAGACCCCCAAACCCCCCCCCACCCCCAATCCCCCCCACACCAACACATACCCCCCCCACCACCCGCCACCCACACCACCCCCCAACGAAACCCCCAACAAAACCCCCAAACATCCCACCTCCATCACACCCAAACCAACCAACACAACATAAACGAACAATCACCCCTACGCACAAAAAAACAAACACTAAAAAACCCTCAAGCACCCACCGCACACTCCACGTCCAAAATACCAACCACAAACCCCAAATCTCCCCCACAGAACTAAGCCACCACTACAGCAAAAAACCCCAAACTAACACCCCCCACACACAAAAAATACACCAACAAATCCCCCAACACGAACACAGACTTCCTAAACCCATTTACCTCCCCACCACCCACCTCAACACAACAAAACCAAAAACCAAACAAAAACCAACCAGTCCCCAACCTCTCGCCAACAACCCAACCCCCCCACTACAACAACCCCAACACACCAAACCCCCACACACAACACCCCACGACCAACACACTCAAAAAAAAACCCAACACCACCCACACCCAAATCTTAAACTACAAAACCCCAACAAAAACAACCCCAAACAACACCATCAAAAGTCTATTACTCAAACCCCCAAACAAACCAATAAAACACATCGCCCAGATCCAACAAATCTCCCAAAGACCACACTTCACCCTAACACACCACCCCACCAGCTCCATCACAATCCAGCACACGGCCACCAACACTAGACCGCCACCACACCAACAAAACCCCCCAAAACAGACCCCACCCCCGACCACAAAAACAGCCCCACACCAAACAACGACTCAAACCAAAACAAAACTCAAAACCCCCAAAGACCACCCGAACACAACACAACGACCGCAACCCACCAATAACCCTAAAAACCAAACTCCCCATCAGCCCTCAACAAATAAAAACAAACCCAAAAACCGACCTACCACCACAAACCCAAACACGCCCAAACTCACACCCGCAACCCTCCGAACCCCCCTCCCACGACAATCACCCACACCAAACTAACTAAAACCACCAACCCCACCTCAAACATCGTCACAAAAAAACAAAATAAATACCCCGAACACACCCTCCTAAAAAGACTCACCCCACCGACACTACACAAACCAATCCCACCCACACACCACCCCTGACCTCAATCCAATACAAACCTCACCCATCAAAAGTCATCAAAACCACCCCGCCAAAACAATAAACCACTACACCTTCCACCTCAATCAAAACCCACCCCCCCACAAAACCGCCCACAACTCAATACACCCCACCCCCCAAAATCCCCACCCCCCAACAAACCACCATCCACAAACCATACCAAACCACACCATACACACAAAAACCCCCACCCACTCCAAACAAAACACACCAAAAACAACAAACCCAACCCAACACAATCACACCCAACCCAACCGCATACCACACTACCCCTACCGAAACGCAACCCACCCCCCAAAACCTTACAAACCCCAAAACAACCCCCCCCCCCCGGCCAAGACATCTCAATTACCACCACAAAAATCAGCCCAAACCAAACCACACCAACCCACAACAAAATAAGAACACAACACCCCCTAAAAGAACCTCCAAAAACCCACAACCCAAAAAAAATACTCCCAACAAAACATCACAAAGACACCAAAACTCTAGGCTCCACTTAAGAAATCACACGAAAATACCACCAACCCACAAAAGAAAAAACAAAAACAAACAATCCAAGAAAGACTAAAAAACACAAACCACCCCCACAAACAAACCCTCAACAACCCACCAAACCAAAAAAACAAGATAACGCCAAAACAACACCCAAACCCTCCAATAAAACCATAAACACTCCCCCCCCCAAACACAACCAACATACCCCCACCTACCACACAACGCGACCCCAACCAACAAAACAAAGCCCAAACAAAAATACAACGCCAAGTAACCATTACACCCCTAACATATAATTCAACCAAACAACCAACCACCACGAAAAATTCAAACACCCTAACCGCACAATAAAAACTCCACAAGAATCACAAACCCAAAACATCCATCAAAACACAAAGATCCACACAACCACCACCCCTACCTCAAACAAATCGCAACTCCCTTGACCCAAACAACACCCATCACTCCAAGACCCTAAAAACCAAAACAAACTACCTTTTCCCCAAAACCCCCTAACCACACCCCAAAACTCCATAACCAGCGAGTAAAATACCGACCACCCCCGAACAACAAAATCCAACATCGCAACTCCCCGCCTGAAACCGTACCCCCCGCCCACCCCCCCCCAATCGTGCAACAAACCAAATCCCAACCCCACCTAAAAAATTTCCCAACCCATCACATCCCCATTAACCTTCAGTCAACCACATAAAGAAACAACCACCCACCAAGCAGCAAAAAAAAAACCAACATACAAACCCTCCAACACTCACTCCCTACGACCAAAACCCCCATCACACAAAACAAAAAATCCACACCAGCACAATCCCCAACACACCACCACACCCACCTCCCCACACCAACCACACAACCCACAACACACCCAAACAAATAACCAAAACACAAACCAACAATTTCACATAATCCACACACCCCCCTTCCACCCACAAAACCTAAACAATAACAAAGACCACAAACACCCAAACCAACCCTTCCTACTCCCCACATGCTCAAAGACCCAACCACCAAACCCCACTCAACTACCCCAACAAACACAACCCACACACACAACACCACCACCCACAACCCCAGAAAACAACACCACACCCCCCCTACATCACACCAAGACAAACCCACAAATACCCCCACACAAAATACAACATCCCCAACCCAACCAAAAACCAACAACCACCCCCTGCCACAACAAACCCAAAACCCATACAATCCCACCCCAACCCCACCACAAACATTATACCGCTGCGCCCTTGGGTCTTTTTCGTTAAAGACTCAAGGGCTGTAATATTTATACACTTTTTGAGCTTATAAGCTTATAAGCTGCCAACAGCTTATTACGAGCTTATTTTTAAGCCAATTTTGCTTTTCTTATTTTTCGTAGGTTATTTATAAGGTAAAGTATTTTTAGTAAATTTTTCAGAATTTTTAGAAGTCATTTAGTATTTTTTATAATTTAATTTAGTTAAAAGTTTAAAAAATTCATAAAAAATACAAAAATTATCAAAAAAATATTTTTCTTTTTTAGAAAATTTTATTTTGTCATATAGTTTGTAGTAAAAATATAAAACTTTTCGTAAGGTCATTTTTACAACTTTTCACTTTTTAAAGAACGGGTCCGGGTACGGAATTTGTCTTGACTCGTTTTTGGGTCAAACGAACTCCGATTTCGGTCTAGTCTTTTTCATTCTTCGTTATTTGTTCCCTAGAGTAGTTTAGAAGTGAAAATTTCTTTCTAGGGTTAATTTTAAAGATTTTAGGTTTTTCCCCCTTTGTTCGGGATTCGTGCTTTCGTTTTTTAGCTTAAGTTCATAATTTTTAGGTTTTTCTTAAACGTTTTTGTTTGTTATTGTTTAATTTGACTTTTCCACACTTTCAATTCAATTCTCTCCTTCAAACTCAAATCTTCGACTGTATCGATTCTCCAGTCCAGCCTCGTTGGGGATAAACGACCCGGGAACACTCTATACTACTTCTCGGTTTCATTGATAGTTGTTTTTAGATTATATATATTTTATATTTTATTATATATTATATATATAGTATAAAAACCACCAATCATTTAGCTTCACTAATAACACCATAGATGGGTATTCAATATTAATGAGGTCTTGATCACCGATGACAAAGCTCGGATATTAGCATTTGTTGAAGAGGTATCCACAATAGGTTTTGCAATACCATTTGTTACAGAAGCAAACGAAGGAAGATCAGGGAACTTGTCTTTGTTCTTAAGAGGGATGTTATTAGGGTAACTACTATGGTTAGGTTTAGGGGCAAGTTTTCTACATATACATAATGCATTATGATAAATTTTAATCATACTCAAGCAATTGATTGTTGATAAATATTCTTTCTCTGCGCATGATACTTAATCAAGATGATTTGATTGTGTCAAAATAGTGTTCATATGAGAAAGAAGATATGACGCATGGGAATAATAAAACTCTTCCTGTTGGATATGATTCCTATTTCGAGATAACTAATAGTAATACAAAGAGTTTTTGAAGATACATATAATGCTATTGAAGTGTATCTAGCGGCAAGATACCAAGAATGGATTACTGGGCAAGCATCATGAGAATAATCTTATAATGTTTATTGTTAAATAAAGTAACTCTCGAGTATTCCAAAAAGCAAGTGGGAGTATTATTTCAGGTTCCTTCACTTGAAGATTTAGGAATTAAAGTACATACATGTAAATAAGTAAGTAGTTGCAAAAAAATATAAGCGGTATATAAATCGTTTATAAAAAACAACAATTTGACAAACCATTTAGAAAGTCTAAATGGATAGACGTATTTTTGATGAAGATAGAACATGAATAAAAATCTTAATTTAGACTAAAGGAATCAATTTAAGGATATTATATTGTGTAGAGAAATAGATGTAGCATGCATGAATCATGAATCTGATTTGACAACATTGAATTTTAAAACAAAAATGTATTAGATAAATCATGAATTGAATATTTTAAAGAATAAGTTTGGATTATGTAATCTTCTAGATATGGATTTGTTCATAGTAATGAAAATCAAAGGATATATATGATATAATACTAGTATATATAATATATTATATAGTATATATATATAAGCACACAATTAGTTGTGCAATTATAAAATAAAGCCAATAGAACTTGAGTAGTTCATATAGGGTGGCCAAACCATATTAAGAGAATTATTCATCGTTTAAGTTAGGGATGTTAAAAGTCATGGTTTGTGTATGTACACGAATGCTATATCAAATTGAGATGACACTCAATACAATATTGGTATAATTTCAATTTTTGAATGATGACCTAATGTGGACTAATTGTCTCAGACTGAGAGCATAGTTTGCATGTATACATTAAAGAACAAGAATGCTTTTAATAGTTTTGGAAGGCTGCGGAAGATGATTGTGTCCAATAGTTTTGATGTTACAGCACCTTATGAATATAGTGTTTACGAGATATTTGAATATAAATGAACAAACATCATCATACATATTCAAGAATCTTCACATTTTTTGAATTCTTGAAATAAGTATTTCCTCAAAAATTCCTAAAGCCAAATCTAGTTGAAATAATGAAATCTAAGCCTTGTCAACAAGTACGATTGGTCGTAACTGAGCGATGAATTTGTCAACTAGATTATCATGCTATTGCGATCCATTTAGTATTTGGTATAAGGGATGTTATACAATTAATATTAATGATAAGAATACGAGTTATAAGGGGTTAAAAATTTAATTATAACATTGGGTCTATATATTTGCAAGAGTTTTAAATCCATGAAGTAATAAATATGTATTAATTCAAAATTATCACCGTTGTCGATTAACAATATAGGAATAGTATTAAAATCTAAGACAATTCTGAGTGATTGATGATATTGTAGATATTTTATATTGGCGATAATAGAGGATAAGTCCACCAAACTCACATGAAATTCATAAGATGATAATTGGATTTCCCCAACTTAAACAAGATTTATCACTTTATGATCGGACCGTACATTAAGTGACTCTTGTAAGTGATTTTAATGATTACAGAAATCCTTATACTTGAGATGCAAGTAGGATTATCATATGTGGAAATTCTTCTTGATATATTTAGGTTGTCCTGTAATAGAGGTAACTAATACGGGCTAATGTCAGAATGGTTTATAATAGCCATATGCTGACTATACACTTTTAGTGAATAAAGAGAAGATTTTGTGATTCCTCAATAGTATGAAGTAATATAAAACCACTACTCTGGCCCCTCGTAGGGTTAATCAGATGATGTGTGGGCCGCACCGCCAAAAACTCAGGTAGATATTATCTCAATGATTATAATGAATATCTAGATTAATCATAAATACGAGAAACCTGGAATCGTTAATTAATGGAATGACATTGATCCTATCCATTTTTAACACGGGCATCATAAACAAAGGAATGTTAAAAATTTCTATCAAAATCATTTGAAACATGAGACTTTTAACGAAAGTACTCTCAGTGTATTTCTGGGAAAATTGGCGTGTTGCTAGACGCTTACCAATGTTGTTATATTTATTTGTGACATGTCCAAGTGGGAGCTGTTGGGATATGTCAATATCATAAATAAATATACGGCCAGAAATATATGAGCCTATGGGGGCACACGCGTTTACACAGAGGATACGTTTATTAATGTAATTAATATATTGTGTATTAATTATATTAATATGTTTCACGTAATAATTAATTGGTCGAACTAAAGGAGTACAAGGGAGAAGAGTGTCAATTTATGAAACTTAAAAAGGTGTTTTAGTCTAACTTGGAGAACAAGTTTTGAGGCCATATAAATACCTTTTGGATTCATAAATAAATGGATTGATATTTGATATTCTTAATTAGCCGAATGACATATATGATATATCCAATATAGTCAGTTGACTATAATCCATCTCTATTCTCTACTATTCTTTCCTGGCAAAGATTCCATCGCATGAGTTTTGCATTAAAAGGCAATTAATGCGCATGGGTTATTCATGAAAAGATGCATACTTGTTGTGCATGTAATATATATATGATATATATATTTGCATGATAAAGAGTTATCTCCTTAGTAGACAATCGGTATTATATTGTTATGGGTTTCGACCGCGTAACGCTAATATCCGAAAACAAGAACAAAGTGTTGGGTTGTTTTGTTCGTGAAGAAAGGACTAGCATCTTAGCGTATCTCAGTGACGTGTAGTGTGTGCATACCATAGAGGTTATCTACTTTGATAACTTTATTAGTTTGCGTGGTATTCTATTTATACACACGCGTATATTCAAGAAGGTGGTTTCATTTATTGCTAAAAGGTACACACTTCTTGATCCCTTTGTTAATTACATATTCTATACGTGTTTATGTTTTCCGCTGCGTACTCGTGATATATTTAATGGTTAAATAGATGTAAAAATTCAACAAGATCTACCACTGGATAGGATCAATGTGTCCGGATGAAGGGAAACCCCTCGGTTTTTGCAATTGTATATATGTGATACTACCAATGAAGTGAAGAATCGGCTGGCTCATTTCTGTAACGAACATGGATCAGGGCTGAAAAAAGAGATTGTAGAAGGGCTAATATAATTTTTAGACAATCACAATGCTTTAGTTCAATTGTTTCGAACTGCTCGCAACAAATATATGGAAGCTGACATACCAGAATTCAAAGTAAGACTCTATAATGTTCTAGGAACACGCCAATACGAACTGCCAACAGCCAAAACAGTTGGTGCAATAGTATTTATTGGAGCTTCTGATACAGAAAATGAGTTTGACTTAATTGTAGAAGAACATTCACGTCTCCCTCAACGAGTTAATAAGCTACATCCATGTTATATGTCTCTTCAATTTCCGTTGTTGTTTATCTATGGTGAAGACGGATACCACAAAGACATGAAATTGGCAAATGTCTTAGGCCAATCTACAAAAGGTGATAAGCGAATGTCGATGAATATGTATTATTCATATCAGATACATGATCGCCTAAATCATTATAGCTTATTATTGCGAGGAGGCAAACTATTTCAACAGTACATTGTTACTGCATATTGTGCCATCGAACAAAATCGTCTTGATTACATTCGTCAGAAACAAAGCAACATAAGAAACGAATATCTTTCAGGAATATATGATGCTATTGTCAGAGGTGACCGCGACGGGGGTGACTTAGCATTACGCACTGTACTAACCGCTTCTTTTACTGGAGGTCTATGATATATGTATGCTCATTACCTTGACACACTTGCAATTTGCCGTGTACATGGCAGCCCGTCTTTTTTCATCACTTTCACATGCAATGCCAAATGGCCAGAAATTGAAGAATTCATGGAGCCGTTTCCCCAATTAACAACTACAAATCGTGCCGATATCGTAGATCGTGTTTTTGAGAAGAAAGTACGTGACTATGTTAATTTTGTTCGTAATTCAAACACTTTTGGCGATGTAACAGCAGGTATATGTCATACAATCTAATTCTTAAAGATTAGTATATGATCCCTTTCTTCAGTCCTATATATTTAAGAAGACATACTATTTTTTTGTAACACACAGTATTATACACCATAGAGTTCCAAAAGCGTGATGTTCCACACTGTCATTCATTACTATGGATAAATGGCTCATCATAAGTACAACAAGACATTGACGTCGACAAATATGTTTTTGCAGAGCTACTGGATCCTATAACAGATGCTGACGGGTATGTAGTTGTCTCAGAGCTGATGATACATGGCCTATGCGGTGCAGTAAATATGAATGCATCATGTAAAAAGGACGGTAGCACATGTAATCGCCATTTACCAAAGGCATATTATGATAAAAACATACATCGATAAAGACAATTTTGTACATTATCGTCAAAGAGACACTGCATCGAAACACAAAGGCAAAATGTTTGGCTTGATAATCGCTATGTTGTCCCATATAACAGAACTTTTTGTATGCGATATTATGCACATATAAATGTCGAATATTGCGGGTAGACGATGTTAATAAAGTACTTATTCAAATATATATTAAAAGGGACAGATCGCGTTGTTGCCAATGTAACAAAACTAACAGCTGATATCTCTTCTATAAGTAAGACACCAAGTATTCAGATTGATGAAATAAAAAATTATGCCGAGGCAAGGTACATTGGTCCACATGAAGCATGTTGGAGATCCTTGATTTTCCCATACATTATCGAAACCCAGTTGTCCAAACCTTAGCCGTGCATTTGGAGAATATGCAGCAAATAACATTTCGAAGTAAAGACAACCTCGAATCATTGATCAACAATCCAGCCAAAAAAACAACATTAACTGAGTGGCTGGAATATAACAAACATAATACTGACGGCCGGCACCTCGCCTATTTGAATTTCCCATTGGAATATACTTGGCATGTAAGCGACAAATATTGGCAACGACGATGATATTTAAACAAATCTTGCATCGGCCGATTAACATATGTACATCCAGCTGCAGGAGATCTATTCTATGAGCGAATGTTACCATGCCATCAAAAGGGGTGCAAGTCATTTGCAGATATACGCACGCTAAATAGAATAATATATCCCACAAATAAAGCAGTATGTCAAGCATTGGCCTTCTTGGTGAGGATGGAGAATGGATAGGGGCATTTCAAGAGGCAACTCTATCTGCTACAGCATTAGAGTTGCGGAAACTGTTTGTTCATATTCTTATCTTTTGTAATGTCGCAGATCCTATGAATCTTTGGCAGAGATTGTGGAAAGATATGTCTGATGACATTCCTCACAGGCTCTCAAAAAGTCTTCGCGTTCCAGAAACAGAAAAGAACGAAAAAAAGATAAAAGCGACCGTGCTTCTTGACCTTGAAGCAATGCTGAATTCATATTCTAAATCACTAAAAGACTTTGGATTACCACCACCTCTTGAAGATATGATACATATCTTACAAAATAGATTCCTAATGGAAGAAACAAATTATAATCCGTGAAGAATACTAGAAATCTTTAATGATATTATGCAAGAACTAGAGAGAGAAGTGGGTTGGAAGGTTTCTAGAGAGAGAAAGAAATATTGAATATATGTGTGAAAAATAAGAAGTGAAATAACCAACCAACCACCCTCTCTAAGGCATAGAGAGGGTATATATGCTACAATACAAGGTCGGCCATAGGCCTTAACAGGCTTTCCATGGGCCTTGGGCCAGACTAGCTTACTAGACTAATCATATAACAAACTACGGGCTAAGACTATTACAACTTGGAAGTGACCGGTACTTTTCTTGTTTCCAATAATCTCCCCCTAAGGGAGGTCACTCCATTTTACAAAATTTAACCTAGCATACTATGATATATCTCTTAGTCTTCAGCTCGTAAACTTGCCTTTGTCTTGTGAATATGTTGTAGTAATCTTTGACTTTAGGCTCGAGCTTGTTCCTTTATCTTTACTTATAAGTGGAGATGTAATCTTGAGCACTGTGAGATCATCAACCAAGCATAATCTCGTTCGCCATCTTGTGACTTCTGGACCGAAATGCTCATACCATTCTTGATTTGTTGACTTAAAAAGCTTTAATGTTGCATCTTTCTTGAAATTCTTTAACTTTAACACTTTGTCACTTCGAGAAAGACGTTCGGTATCAGAGTGACAGAAACTTCTTTGAAATTCTTTGACTTTAATACTTCGTCACTTCAAGAAAGACGTACGGTATCAGAGTAACTGAAGTCTTAAAACATGTACTTGGGCTTTCATGATGTCTTTATGTTTTGTCGGTCGGGTATGAGCATGTGGTTATGAATCTTGTGAGCCAGCTAGAATCAGGTACCTTCACCACCATCTTTAAGTATCAACCGGTGGCATCTCATCGGAATGGAACTTTCATGTGCTTTAATGTTTATCCAAACCTCTTGAATGAAAGTCCGATTTGCTCTTCCACATGTTTCGACCCTAATATCACGATGATATAGGGAGAGTCAAGCTAGAGACTCGCACAAAAACAAGCGCTTCGTGGGTGGCAACCCATGCTTATCCCTAGTAGTAGTATATTAGTATAATATATATTAATAAGTTGTGACCGTGAGGGGCTCGCATACTTCCCTTTCTCGTGTTTCTTGTTTTGTGTTTTATGTCCAGGATTGCCCGGATTATGAAGACTCTCATGCTCGTGGTTTTGTCCATCGTTCACTCGATCTTTAATCATTCGCATGCTTATATATGGGAATCGATTATTCTAGATCTTATTGTTTAACGTTTATCTACATTTGCGTTTTTGCAGGATTCCTTAAGATCGTGAAGACCCGTGCTTGTTTTCAATCCTCCAATCATCCGGTCTTTGATCTTCTGCTTATTTTGGAATCCTCAATCCTGATCTTATATATATATTTGTTTCCCCTTTCACACTTGGGATTTTTTGTATTTGCCTTTTTCGTTCGTAAGTATGGGGGTAAAACCCGATATTTTTGAACATTGAGGCCAATGTTCCATTCCAAGTGTGGGGGGATTTCTATCGAAATGTGCATGCTGTGTCCCTCGCAACCCCGTTTTGACCTAAATTTTAAAATTTTATTGTTTTATTAGAATTTAAAAAAATGAAAAAAATGATGAAAATATAAAAATATAGAAATAAGTAGGCCCGTAGAACTTAGGATATTTTGACTTGACCGAGTTTCGCACTCTAGCTTTTCCCTTAGCTTTTGAGACTAAGCATTTGCTAAACTTTAAAATTTTGCAAAGAACGAAAAATGATAGAGTTAAATATAAGTTAGATGCTAAGCGTGGAGTAGTTGGATCTCTTTAGAGCTCATAGAGGTTAATTGTGGCTTTTTGCTCCCACCAGCTTAATAAACGTTATATATTTGTTAAATAAATAAAGTTACTTTGGTTTTTGCGATTCTTAGTTTAAATCTCTTCATAGAGATTCCTTCTGGTGAAAGTAAGGTACACATCGAGGTTTTGTCAGTGTTGTGGAGAAATAAGCTACCGATTCTTGACGGATCGCTACCGTTGTCTAGGTAGTTAAAAGACCACATGACTTGAAATTTAGATATAATAATAATAATAATAATAATCATGTAATAATAAACCGAAGCCGAAATAAGACTTCTAGATCATGGTCGGCTCGCATACCGATGTGACAGTCGTTTAAAGGGTGGAGGTAATAATAATAATAATAATAATAATAATAAATCCGAGACTGATAAAAGTTTACTGGACCATGGTCGGCTTGCATACCGATGTGGTAGTTTTCAAAAGAAGGCCCATAGTAAGAATAATAAATCTGAGACTGATAAAAATTTACTGAACCATGGTCGGCTCGCATAACGATGTGGCAGTCTTCAAAAAGGTCAAGGATCTCCTGATCGAAATAAGACTCCTGGACCATGTCGGCTCGCATACCGATGTGGCAGTTGTTTAAAGGACCGGGGGATTAAAATGTTGCAATCATAATAATAATAATAATAAAGCCAAATTTCGACTCCGGGGTTATCTAAATAAAGCTTCCATCTCTTGACTCGTAGTTGAGTTGTTTCGGATGAAATAAAAAGGATAACCCCTAAATCAAGAGAAATTAGAACCTTAATGTGGACCTTATTCTCACCATATCGTCTCTTTAGGAAATGATTTCAAACTATTTATGGTCTAAACCGGGTTTACTTTATATTAATAAGGACATAATTTATTTGTCACCCATAATATAATTAATATAATCCTTAGAGGAATTAGGAATAAGGGAGCGAAAAGTAACTATACATACACAATTAGCATTTATGAGTAGTGTTAGCATCTAATCTTATATTTGACTGTGATTTCATTTTGAGCTTAGTTTGGGGGTTGTGAAAAGTCAAGAATGATGAAATCTCGTTCTTTAAGCCTTGTTAACTAAATTTTACAAAAAAAATTATCTTAGTTTTTATATATTATTGAATAAGTGGTTAAAACGGGGGAGCTTTCGAAATACAAGAAATTAGAACTTCATAATGGGAACCTTTTTCTGTTTATTTGATTGTGAGAGGGTTCATAAGTTAAAGTGGGTTAAATTATTTATTCTTGGCGTGTTTTATAAACATGTTGCGTGTAGGTACCAAAAGCAATAGCTAGCGTGGGGAATTTGATGTTTGCTAAAACACATATCATATTTTTACCCCGAAAATACTATTAATCTGTACAAAAATGGCTAAAATATTGATAATTATCTTGCAAATATGTTTGTTTGGTATTTTTATATCTTGCAGGTAAAAGGATTAAAAACGGTGCAAAAACAAGAATTATCGGGCTCGATTTGGTCAAGTTTAATTATTAATCAAAGCCAAGATAAAGTCATGAAATTTCCCCGAGCATGTCATTGGAAAGAACGCAAGATTACGAGTCTAACGGTGCCTTCTTTGCTTATTGGGCCAGCCTGTTACCCATTTTATGGGCTGGGCCAGCCCATGGTTAACTTAGCCCATTACTAAAGCCATAAGCCCAACAAAATCCTAAAGCTAATTTGATAAATCTGAATATTTAAAGGAAGTGACGAAATGTCCTCGTGAGGGAAATAATATCCCAAGTGATCACCTGCAGTTCTATCTCAAATGAAATTGGCCGAATGCGAGCAAGCCACGTGGCGCATAAGATTATAAACTCGTCAAAATGCAATTCCAATTGCAAAAAAATGATCAAACACGGACGATATGAATGCGTATAATGGGAAGCAAAGAGAATGTCCCAACGTTTGTCCTTCATCCTTGGCCAATCCAATGAAATTCAGTCTGGTGATCCGAGGTATCACACACCCACGCCAATGATTGGCTGATTATTATTTAATCATTGGGTTGATTTTACAAAAGTACCCCCCATTTGGCTATTTAAGGAACTCGCTCCCCTTAAGTTTTAGACATTAGGAATTAGTTTTAAAAAGTTTTCTTTAGTTAATTTTAGCTTATTAATGTAAAGTTAGCTTATTTCATATTTCTGGCTTATATAACCGAGCTTTAATCCGAGAAGCTTATTGAGAAATAGTATCGAATTTGGTTCTTGAGCTTATTGTAAATCATGTTTGCTTTATTATTTTAGCTTATTCGTTCTTTTTCCTCTTCGCATGATTGCTTATTAAATAAGCTGATTTTGCGAGCTTATTTCCTCTGCTTATTAGTCTCAAAACTTCTTAAAATCTTTAAGATTGTCTCCTATAAGCCCTCTAAAGCTTATCCGAATCAATCTTATTAGTTTTCAAGGACTTTTCGTTATAATAAGCTCAAATAAGCTTGGATCTAGCTTATTTTTGTGCTTATATTGTTTAAGAGTTCTTAAAAGCTCTTATTATCCGATTTAATAAGCTCTAATACTTAATGATATCATAATGACTTATATTGTTTAGATCGATCATTCGTTATCTTATTTGCTTAAATAAGTTGCAATTTATGTCGTTTAAATTCTAATTTGAGTTCTATATTCTGATTTTGTTACTTATTAATGCTTACATAATTTTGTGTGGCTTATTTTGTGATTTGGATCTAGATTAGCTTAATTAGTCCTTTGTTTGTTATTTATAAGTAGCTAATTTGTCCTATAAACTTTTTCTAGTTTAGTTTTATAATCCCGTAGTGTTTGGTTAGTTGCTCTCCTAGTTTAGATTGCTTATTATCATAGCTTATATGTTCGAATGAGCTTATTTGATAAAAGTTGTGATTAAAAGCTTACTTCATTGTTAAAGCTTAATCGATTTTATCTTGTTTAGTTCTATTTGCTTTTTCGTTAATATTAGTTGTTCGTGTAGCCTATTCTGAGCTTATTTCGCGTGATCGTTTCTAGCTTATTGGAGATAGCTTATTTGTGCTTATTAAGTTGAAGCTAGTTAAGCTTTCTCTTAAATTCCTCTACTGGGTTTACGTTTGGTTTGTACAAGAATTAAATTGGGCCACGTTTGTACTAGTAGGACTCGTTTGGTTTATAGAATTCAATTTGGGCCTGTGTTTTGTTAGGATAGATTGATTCAATGTGGTCCATGTGGTTTAATGTAATAGGAATTGCAAATATTGAATTGTTATAAACTGTTTAACCATAACAGTTTTGTTTATGTTTTGTCATTTTTGGTACCAGTCTACTCATGAGGCATGGAGCTTAAGGATTTAGTAAGCCAGAAAGAATTTGATTATTTTCTTTAGCTTATTAAATCGGGTGGTTATCGTTTATTTGCGGCTCTTCAATTCGGTTCAATTTTTTATCCTTTTTTAATTTATTAGTATAGACTTAGAATAAAATGTTTAGCTTTGCTTATTTGATAATTATGCGTAGTGAGTAGTTAATTATGCTGTTAATGATATAGTGATTTGGGAATTAAGTGTGGATTTGAAAAAGGTTTAGTTGATTAATAGTCTTTGATTATTTAGATTTGTAGTTTGAATGTTTTAAAGGGCAAAATCCGGAAAAATAGTCAAACTACACATCTAGTAATTAATATCTTTTCAAGAGGGTTTTTGTCAAAATAAACTAACGTTGTGAGATAATTGTCTTTTCTAAGAAAATTAATTCGTTAGTAAACCTTAATTCACATTTAATGAACTTTTCACGTCACTTAGCAAGCATTTTCATCTTATAAATCTTTTAGACCATTTTTTTTGGTATACTTCTCGAAGTTTAAATTGATTAGAATAATTCTAGTATTGAAAGCTGAAATTTTCTTAGTATTAAAAATAGTTTTAAAACCAAAAATCTTAAAAGATAATCAAGCATTTTTTCTTTAAAACATAAACGTGGTTTTCAATTCAAATCTCGTTGCGACTTTGACTCTGAAAGATTGATCATTGTTTGTCCTCAAGCAATTTTCACATCTAATGGGAATTACTATATTATATTACTCGACTCGTTTCATGCACGTCAGATACCGTAAGGCAGAGTGATCCATGAAGATGATAGTTTTGGATAGGATATACTGTCGGAATTTATCGAACACGAAGACGACGGCCAAAAGCTATTTTTCGGTCGTTGTGTAGTTCTCATGTGCCTCGTTCATCATTTTGCTGGCGTAATGTATAGGCTGAAAGTGTTTGTCTTTCCTTTGCCCTAGTACTGCTCCAATAGCGTAGTCATTTGCGTCGCACATGATTTCAAATTGTAATGACCAATCAGGTTTAAATATGATTGGGGCCCCTGTTAATTCTTGTTTTAGCTTGTCAAAGGCTTGATTTCATTCTTTTGAGAAATTGAAGGGGGCGTCTTTCATGAGGAGTTGTGTCATTGGGCGTGCGACTTGTGAGAAATCCTTTATGAACCTTCTGTAGAAGCCTGCATGCCCTAGGAAGCTTCGAATGGCTTTCACATTCGTGGGATATGGTAATTTAGAGATTGATTTGATTTTTGCTTTATCCACCTCGATTCACGATCTGGAGACCTTGTGACCGAGAACGATTGCTTCCTTTCCATGATGTAGCATTTCTCCCAGTTCAATACAAGGTTGGTCTCTTCACATCTCTTTAACATTTTCTTGAGGTTCTTTAGACAGTGGTCGAAGGAATTACCGAAAACAAAAAGTCGTCCATGAATACCTCCATGTTGTCCTCGATAAGTTCATGAAATATGGCTGTCATGAAACGCTAAAAAGTGGTTGGAGCATTGCATAATCCGAATGGCATTCGTTTGTACGCGAAGGTGCCATATGGGCAGGTAAACATAGTTTTCTCCAGATCTTCCGGAGCAATAAGAATTTGGATGTACCTTGAGAACCCATCCAGAAGGCAATAATACTCGTGTCCAACTAATTTTTCCAAAATCTGGTCGATGAAAGGCAGGGGAAAGTGGTCCTTCCGAGTTGCATCATTCAGCTTGCGATAGTCAATACACACACGCCATCCGATAACTGTTCTTTGAGGTATAAGCTCATTTTTCTCATTCTTGACGATCATCCCTCCTTTCTTTAGGACAACCTGAACGGGGCTAACCCCGGGGCTGTCAGAAATTGGGTAGATTAATCCAGCGTCAAGGAGTTTTATGACATCCTTTTTTACCACCTCCTTAATGTTTGGGTTCACCCGTCTTTGAGGTTGTACACTCGGTTTAAACTCGTCTTCCATGAGGATTTTGTGTGTATAGAAGGAAGAGTCGATCCCCTTTATGTCCGCAATGCTCCAGGTGATGGCTCCCTTATGGTTTCTTAGAACTTCGAGGAGTCTGGTCTTCTCGGTAGCAGATAGCGCAGAAGAGATAACCACTGGGAGTTGGTTATTCTCTTGTAAGAAGGCATATTCGAGGTATTCAGATAGCTCTTTCAGTCTAATTTAAGGTGATCGATGCTTGAAAAAAGGTTTTTTTTTTAATAATTGATTATCCAGAGCTTCCATTTAAGCAGCTCGACCGTTTCCCGGTTTTAGGGTAAAGGAAACTGCATTGTATTTATTAAACCTCCTTCTTCCTTGCATCGACCTCATTTTCCGTCGTGTTTCCGATTGTGTCTACCCACTGTTCACGAGACATTTTCATGTTGATGCGAGCGCAGTACAGCTAGTCGTAACGGGATAATTGGATTTCATATATTTCTTAATTGTTGAAATGTCGGTTTCATTTTTCGAGTCTCAGACTTAGCTTCCCTATCGTAAACGTCATATAGCTAGCGGTGGTGAGGAAGGGCCCGTCCCAAATAGATCAATAAATGAATTCCTCTTCGTGTCCAATTCCAACACAACAAAATTGACCAGAAGATAATTTATTACTTTTAGAAAAGATTTTCAATAGACATCCCCATGTGAAATATTAATTGAACTGGTCTGCCAGCTGATACTTCATCAAGTTTGCTAGAGTCAGAATGCCCAATCGCCGAGCGGGAATGCGGCATAAGGGTTTGATACTTGCCCTTAAAATCTGACCAGAGCCATTTTTTTACTGCCAAAGGTCCGATAAGACACGGTAGTGTGAAACTCCCTGGGTTTCCTTCCTTTTGAGGAAAGCTTCTTTGGATAACAGCTGAACATTCTTCACTAAGTTTGACAGAAGAGGATGCCCTTTCGAGTTTCTCTTTATTCGAAAGAAGGTCTTTTAGAACCTCAGATCCTTTCGGCATGTGGATCATAGCCTCCAGAAATGATAGATTAATATGGATTTTTCTAAAGATGGATAAGGAGATCTTCATTATGCACGTCAATCCTTTCTGCGTCTTCAATCGAAGGAATGGCAAACGATGACTTAGTTAGAGGGATGGTATAATAGGCGGGGTGACCGGGGGTTTCATCATTCAGCACGAGTGTTTGGTTCTTCACCCTCGGGCCTTATTTTTCGATTGTCCCTCTACGTGTGGTCGAAAGTTGTGGCTAGGATGGATTGGAAAATGGGGGGTTCACAGGGCGTGCTAATTCCGATTTATTGTTATACCGAAGTCCAGTGGCTTACTGGTTTAAGGGTTCTGCCTTTCCTGATGTATTAAGGATTTAGGATAATTGTTCGTAGTTAATTTCCTTTATGATGTTGGACAAGCATATTTCCCTATCTCCCCTTCGTGTGGAATTTCTTTTCGAGCATGAAGTTAGAAAGATCATTCTCAAACTTGCTTCTGACAAGCCAGTCAGGACCTTCTTCTCCTTCTTCGTTTCATTGACTATTCCCCCATGAAGGGATGTCGTCGTTCTGATAAAATCTCAACAGGGAAGGATCATCGTAGATGTCTCCCCCAGATAAGCACACTTGCTCATTTGGGTTATTTTGGCACCATTCATCGGCTTCATGAGCTCCCCCACAGATGTTGTAGATGATATAAGGGTTTTTAAGCCTTTTTCATGTATGGTTGTTTCAAGGTAAGAGATTTGTTTACATGCCCTCTTTAGACGTCCTTTGAATGTAGGTTTTATTACCTCTGAAATTGAGGAGATGTTCATGGACGGTGATGGGTCATTGGTATGTGCTTAATTACACATACCTTTTACCTAATAAAAAAAAAACGCCCAAATAAGAACCAAAACGACATAAATGCCAAAATATGCTAGTTTTATATTGTTAACTATGCATGTATCAGGAATAATCACTAAAGGACAAAAATTAAGCCCAAACGTGACAAAACCGAGCACCCGGGATGTGAAATACGCAAAAAAGGTTCAAAGTTATAACACCCTCGTGTTTTAGGTCATTGTAAGACAATATTGTAATTCGACAATTTATTTTTAGGGTTTTAAAACGCGTCGCTCTTAAACCGTAAAACGTTAAGATTAAATCCTAAACTAAAAACGATCAATCAATTGTAAACTGGCAATAAACTATTAATGTTTACCATCAAGCAAGTGTTATATGAATATTATAAGGATAATTAATAACTTGTTCATCTTATTTTTTATTGGCTACGTAAAATGGCTTACTTTTCCACGATAAAACGCGTTTCGCATACCCCTGGAAGCACCAAAACATAACTAACGCTTAACCGAATACCCACGATTACACCAATACCCAAAATAAAAAATATAACATCACATATATGTATAATGTGCCGAAATTTTCAAGTATACCAAGACTTAACACTTGCTAAAAATCTAGAAATATAAAGATCATATGAACCATCTCGTTACACCATTAACCACTTTGAAAATTAACCTTGTGAAAAGGGGTTAGAAAGTAACCATGGTTAGGTTAGTTAGGATAGTTTGACTATAATATAGCATGCAACATGCACTCTTCCTGTCATAGATACTTAACAAAAATCACATTTCTTTCTCTCTTGCTCTATCAAAACCCACGGCAATATTAGCAACCATAATCAATCCATACAAATTTTTTATACAATCCATACAACCCTTTACACATCAATCATAAGGCATACTAAAGTGTTTTCAAGCATTGGCTCATCATTTGCAATGATTAAGGAAGAAAAGGGAAGATTAGGGTTTCAAACCTAATCTAGGGTTTATAAGCTTGTAAGCTTTGGTTTTTGAGTCTAAACACGGGTTTAGCATTCATTTCTCATCTCATACATTATCACTAAGGTCTTCTTAATTCCTTTATACTTTTATTTCTTATGATTTTATGTGTTAATAATGTTAAGATATGGCCAAAATCAACCAACTAAGGACTTTTAAAATGTAAAATGAGTTTCTTACTTATGTTTTATAGATTTTATGCACATATTCGTGATGTCATATGGTTTATATATATCAAGGAAAAGTGAAATATAAAAGTATGTATAACATATGGTTTAAGTATAAACATGTTTAGGTTAAAATTAGGGTTTTATAAGATTACTTAATCTTCACATATGAAAATAATGGAAAGTAAATTATTAAACTTGTTACAATGAATTTATAAGGACTATGGATGATCATGGACATTAATATAAGTATCACATATGTTACATATAGTTATTAGGGTTTCTATATTAAACTACTAAATTAAATAATACATAAAACAAGGTTTTTATAAAGATATATACATGAATACTTAGGGGCTGTTTTAATTCGAATTTTAGACAGTAGGTTTTGATATAATATAAAAATAATACGCCTCATGACGATTCCAAAATGATAAGAAACTCGAAAAACCGATTTATAACGAAAAAGATACGTTAATTACGAGTTTACGACTATAAATACTTTTATAAAACTATTTTTATAAAAAGTTACTATTCATTACAGCAACTTTCATTTTTAAAACATCTAAAATATGATATAACTTTTAATTACGAGATCGTACTCGAAAGAATCGCTAAAAACGGAACTATAACGAATAAACTACGACGTTTACGATAATTAAAGTTTATAAAAGTAATTTTATAAACTATGAACAGTAAAAGTACTATTCATCAGCGGACCCAACTTTATAAAATATAATACATCTTTTAATAACAAAGACGTACTCGAAGGAATCACTAAAATCGGGATTAAAACGAATAAGTTATTACGATTACAAGTTTACGCTAATTAAAACTAAAAACGAGTATATAGCTGTTGTGAATAGTAAAAACACTATTCATCGCAGAATATCAAAAACTTGAAAATGTAATATTTTGATCACTCGTCTTACTACGAAGACGTGGACGTAAGAAACGCGAGCAACGGACTTAAAACGACCAAATTAGGTCATTTTTACGAAAATTATATTTATAAACGTTTTCACTTTATAAATATTATTTTACTAAAACGATTAGTCGGTGATTATGCTATATAGAATATTGAGTGGTTATCAAAGTGCTATAATACTAGGGAGTTTCATAATGAGGCCTCTTCGGATGGCGTATCGACGAGTTGTTGGATTTACGATTTAAAGTGTCCTAACTCCTCGTACGTCATGTCATGACCTCTTTAATTATGATAGCCCGAACGATAGTACGATGTAACAACTATAAGATTATATTCAATGTTATTAATTAAAGTACTCGGTACTTATACGACCTTAATTTAAATAGGTTGCATCTAAACGTTTTACGTGACGTTTTATCTGTGTTATTTGGACTATCAGTACTCAAGGTGAGTTCATAGCCCCACTTTTTACAGTTTTACTGATTTACTATTATTTGGGGTGAAAACATGCTTTGTTTTATAAATTGGACGCAAGTGTTTAAATTATATTGATTATGTGTTTGCCTAAGTAGCGATAACCCTCCTGAGCCTATTATCATGAACTGTCAATTGCATAAATGTAGTTGTTAATTGCATTATGTGAGCGCGAATGTTATAAATAGATCTATTGGGATTAACCTCCCCGTTTGGGTGATTAGCTATCACCGGGAACGAACGTTGACCATGTCGGACTTGGATGTTGCGGGTTACAACATCTGTACGGGCAAAATAACTGCTAAAATAGCAAATATAGGTTGAGCTTCAGTGTCATGAGCTTAGTGCAACAGTAATCTGGTTTTGTGATTGTTGGCATATGTTGTAACATCACGGGAAAGTCTTGCGGTCCTGCATAATTTAAATACATAAACCTATGAATTCACCAACATTTTTGTTGACGTTTTAAGCAATGTTTTCAGGAGGTCAATAGGCACGAGGTGCCAAGGATGCATTGGATTACATTTTGGATTGCACACTTAAAGATTTATGTGCATCATATTTTGGGAAATGTATTGTTGTCTTTTGTAATATTAAACAAGGAACAAGTAAAGCTTTATGCTTTTGTATTATGTCTTATAATTAAATCCAATGTATCAATTTAAACGACTTTTTGTGTCGTTCTTATATATATCTTGTGCTGTTGATCTTGAAGTAACACGCCGCCCGGATCCTTTTTCCTGGACCATTTTGGGGGTGTTACAGATTGGTATCAAGAGCCAAGGTTAGAGTGAACCAGGTCAAAAAGTTTTTGTGGGACTATAACGTTTTCAAACATTGCATATCATACAAAAGGGTTTTTACGTGGTTTCATTTACAATTGTTCGCATTAGTCGGTTAGGCTATATACATGCAAAAATTGATTTAGAGTTATAATTATTTCGTATATAAGGATTATAGTCTTATTTTAATATACTTATATAAGTCACTTTCGGATTTTTCAGTTTCGAACATGTCGATTCGGAAGATTCTACAGTTACGTATACTGAGATAGCCAGCCCATATGAGGACCTATCTGACATAGGATTACCAGGAGCCGAAGGACCTATTTTTCAGGATCCACCGTTCCAGATTACGTGGACTGGCCCTGAGGAGGCCTCAGAGCAGGCACCACCTTTAACCTATCTATGTCCATTTGTTCCGGAGCTCTGTTTACCGGAGTTCTTACTAGAGGACTATGTCTTACGGCTGAGGGAGCAGCCATTCTGTTGTTGCCTTACTCTATACGGAGTCACCGGGTTTATTCTGAGTTCACGACCTGAGGAGGTTACGGAGGAGGATGACGAGGGAGGTATCCTGAGGAGGATCCAGCGACTATCCTGTGATAGAGTGAAGACAGGGATGATGAGGAGTCATCTGACATGATGCTGATTGATGATGCAGAGGAGGAGCACTTAGCTCCTACCGAACCCTGCAGCTGTTGCTTATTCAGCTGACCAGGACCCATACCTTGCTTATCGCGTCACGGCTAGGATGTCCATCCGACCCCAGGCGCCGGCACCGTTCCTTTCCGAGGAAGTGGCTGAGAGATTGTTAGCCTTCCTTCTCCACACCATCACCTCTCTCTCCCATACTTTCACACTTCCTCAGATATCCCTCTCCACTAACTACCGATTCCATCACAACACCAAATAGCCCTAAACATGTTGAGGGATCTTGGGATCCCGAGCTGCTGGGATTAGATGAGAGATGCACACCATTCCTGTTCTTGAGACTGAGACGCAGGAGGATTTGTTTACCGCTTCGTAAGAGGCCGTGTCGTACTACTCCTGGTCCTGGGTACGAGGTCGGGGAGAGTTCGGTAGCTGGTACTGCTAGGCAGGTTGGACCTGCCATAGCTAGGGCAGACCTTTATGGATTTGCTGATATGTTAGATGTCGTTCCAGGATGCCATACATCTAGAGAGTTAGGCTATGGTATTACGGATACATGGGATGACCTTGTAGGAGCTATCCAGGAGATTGCACCGACCACCCTAGAGGGGGTCAACCAGAGAGTTACTGAGTTGGTTACTACTATTGACCAGGAGGATGAGATCATATATTCTCAGCTGGATGATGCACGATATGACCGAGCTCTACTTAGAGCCCGAGTCAACATGTTGTACAGGGATAGGCCTTTCCATAGACACATTGCCCTTCTGATAGAGGAGGAGGCCAGATTATCTCGTGCCGCTTGGGCACGGTTGATGGATGCTTGCGATCAGGTACATTCTGAGGGCATATCACTTCGTACTACGGTCATGGCTCAGCAGTTCGAGATCACTGAGTTGCAGGCAGCTGACCGTAGGAGATAGTCGGTAATTTCAGACCTGTTGAAAGCAGACTATCAGAGACAGAGACAGTTAGTGGAGGTACTAAAGATAGTGAAGAGCCTCAAGACTCAGATGATCGAGCTTCAGAGACAGCAGGGACCTGCTAAGGATCCTGTAGAGCCAGAGCTACCAGAGGAGGCCAGTAGCAGTTCTTAGACTGGGTTATGATTGTAGCTACTGTATAGTCTGTTAAGTATTATGGGTTATTCCCAGCTAGCAGACTGTATAGATCTTTTGTTTTGTCTAGCTACTCTGTTTAGATCTTTTTGTTCATGTATCGGCTACTTTGTACAGCCTACTAATGTAATAAGAGTATATCGCGGATAGTGTGGCTCTTCCCTCGTTAGCTGTTATTTGTCTTGTTACCTATGTGTTATGATCGTTTGTATTTAAACCAAATCATGTATTATTTTCCCAAAGTTATATATGGGAAGGCTGGGATTTTGTTTTATATGAAATCGAATTTATTATGAGTGAATGTCGACATTTGTTAATTTCAATATGGTGTGTATTTACACCACCATGTGTTGTGATCTCGTTTTATTTATTATGTATACATCGGGTTATGGTTAAGATTTTTGAAATCTAACGGGTATTATGTTTTCTTGTGATTTAAGAAAATGGCACCAAGAGGAAGGCCCACGAGGTTAAACCCAGGTACAACTCCCCCACCAGTCACAGACCCTACTACCACCACTTCGGTCACCAGTGCCCAACTTCAGGCCATGATCGACGAGGGTGTCACTGCTGTGCTGGCAGCACGTGCTACGACCCGAAATGGCGATGATAGCCATACCTCGGGAACCGGTGTGAGAAGGAATGAACGCGCTGTTCGGGAGTGCACCTATCAAGACTTCATGAAATGTCAACCCTTATTCTTCAGGGGCACAGAAGGAGTGGTCGACTTGACCCAATGGTTTGAGAGGATGGAAACCGTGTTTCGCATAAGTAACTGCACCGTGGAGAATCAAGTGAAGTTTGCCACTTGTACTCTTATGGGAATTGCTCTAACATGGTGGAACTCACATGCTAGGACAGTGACTAATGAGGTTGCATATGCAATGACGTGGTCTGACTTGAAAAAGAAGATGACGACTAAATATTGTCCGAGGAATGAAATCAAGAAGGTTGAGGCAGAGTTGTGGAACCTAAAAGTAAAAGGCACCGATGTGGTAGCTTACAACCAACGTTTCCAGGAACTGGCATTGCTGTGTGACAGGATGTTCCCTGAAGAGACTGACAAAATTGAAAGATATGTTGGTGGGATGCCCGACCTGATTTACTCAAGTGTTGTGGCATCGAAGCCGAAGACCATGCAGGAGGCTATTGAGATGGCGACTGAATTGATGGATAGGAGAATTAACACTATTGCTGAGAGACAGACGGAAAACAAGAGAAAGTTTGAAGACACTCCTCGAAATAACCAAAACCCACAACAAAACAAAAGGCAGAACACAGGCAGGGCTTATGCTGCCGGGAACGGTGACAAGAAATCGTATGAAGGGACTAAACCTCTATGTCCCAAGTGTAACTTCAACCATTACGGTCCTTGTATACCAAAAATGCATAACTGCAAAAAGATTGGCAACTGGCCATGGACTGTAGGACTCGGCCTGCAACTGCAAATAACAACATCAACAACCGTCCAAAACAATAAATCAACAACCGCCCAACAAAATCAAACCCGTGAGCCCAAGGGGCAACTTACAATTGCCATCGGTTTGCTTTGAGTGTGGGGCTACAGGCCACTTCAGAGGACTGCCCCCAGTGGAAGGGAAAAGAATCAGGGAAATGGTAACGGTGTTAGCCAGGGCTTATGCAAAGGGAGTTGCGGGCAAACCCATACAATCAACGTTGTGGTCGGATACGTTTCTCCTAAATAACCGTTGTGTTCCATTTTGTTTGATTGATTATGGTGCGGATAGGAAGTTTTGTGTCTATCAATTTAGTACTTTGATTAATATAACCCCCATAAATTAGATCACGGTGTATAACGTTGAATTAGTTGATGGTAGAAATATTTTGGGGAAATACGGTTTTACTGGGTTGCACGTTAAATTTTCTGAACCATCCGTTTCCAGTCGACCTATTGCCTGTAGAAATGGGTATCTTATGACGTCATTAATTGGCATGGGATCTGGTCGACGATTTACCAAGCCATTATTGAATGTGCTAGAAGATCGTGCGTATTCCTTTTGGGATGCGAAATCTTAAATTTTTCATGGGACACGGAAGTAGAAATTAACCGGACTCGATTAAACATCATCTCGTGCACCAAGGCCAGAAGTATCTGCTACAGGATGTCAACGTCTTTTTGGCACATTATTTACCTATAAGGAGTCTAGAGACAAGTGAAGATGATAGCAACTGCAAGATGTACCGATCGTTCAAAAATTTTCCTAAAGTATTTCCTGAGGACTTCAAGGCCTTCTACATACCAGTAAAGTGGAATTTCACACGATCTTAGTACCTGGTGCTTAACCTGTTAGCCGGGCACTTATCGTATTGGCCCCATCCTGAAATGAATGAATTGGAGGATCAACTACAGAGCTTTCCAACAAAGGCTTTATAAGACCTAGTTCAGTCACCATGGGGAGCTCCAGTTATATTCGTTAAGAAGAAAGATGGATCGTTACGGATGTGCATAGATTACCGAGAACTAAACAAACTAACGGTGAAGAACGTTATCGCCTACAAGTATTGAGTCCTATTTGACCAATTCAAGGGTCGAGTGTCTACTCAAGATTACCTTTAAGGTCAGGTTATCACCAATTGAGGGTTCGAGAAGAAGACATTCTGAAGACAGCTTTTAAGACTCGATATGGACATTACGAAATCCAAGTTATGCCGTTTGGTTTAACTAACGCACCTACTATGTTTATGTACCTCATGAAAAGTTTGTGCAACATCTTTATCTGACAAATTCGTAATTGTCTTTATTGACGTATTTTGATCTATTCCAAGAAAAAGAAGAGCACGATGAGCATTAAGATAATATTGGAGTTGTTGAAGAAAGAGGAGTGTATGCAAAAATTTTCCAATGTGTGAATTTTGGATTCCCATAGTACAGTTCCTCGGTCACGTGAATGACAATAAAAGGCATTCATGGGATCCAGCAAGATCGAATCAGTTAAAGATTAGGCATCTCCTAAGACACCAACGAAGATCCGTCAGTTTTTAGGTCTTGCTGGGTATTATCGACGATTCATTGAAGGGTTTTCAAAGATCGCCAAACCAATGACCAAGCTCACTCAAAAGTAGGTAAAGTTTGTTGGGGTGACAAACAATGAAGCAGCGTTCAAGCTATTGAAGCAAAATTTGTGTGTGCACCAATTCTGCTTTAACCCGAAGGAAGGGAAGTATTTTATCGTATACTGCGAGCTTCAAAGCAAGGGTTTGGCGCTGTGTTGATGCAAAGGGATAAAGGTTATTTCTTATGCATCACGCCAGTTAAAGATCCATGAGAAGGAAACTATACTTACTACATGATCTTGGAATTGGAGCAGTAGTGTTCGCTCTGAAATTGGACGGCACTATCTGTATGGTACACAGTGTCACACGGTTGTTCATCTGATAATAAGAGTTTACAGACATATTCTTAATCAGAATGGATTGAACATGAGACAACGCCGGTTGGTTTGAGTTGCTTAGTATTACGGATTGCGATATTCGTTATCACCCAGGGAAGGCAAAGGCATTGCCTGATGCTTTGAGCAGAAAGAACGGGAAAAACCACAGTTAAGAGTTCGAGCTTTAGTCATGGATATTAGCTTGGTTCTTCTAAGCAATCTTAATTTGCTCAGATGAAGCACGGGAAAACAGAGAAACTTCAAGAGTGAGGATGTCTGCATGTATGCTGATTGTAAATGACTAAATTTCCAGAGCTCTTAGATCGGAAGTTGGAACCTTGTACGGATGGAACCCTATGCCTCAATGCAGGGAGTTGGTTACATTGTTTGGACGATGTGCGGACTGGATCGTGCACGAGTCCCCAATCGAAGTATTCTACATCCAGGTTCTGAGAAAATGTATCAAGTTTAAGTAGCTATATTGGTGGCCCAATGTGAAAGTTATTCGACACCTATGTTAGCAAGTGCTTGATCCTGTGACTTAGGTCAAGGCCGAACATCATAGACAATCGGTTTGTTGGTACTAACCCGAGATTCCTCAATGGAAGTGGGGACAATATCACGATGATTTTGTCACAATGACTTCCAAAGTCTTCACAAAGGGCATGACCACCATTTGGGTAATACATTGATCGTTTTACCATAAGTCAGCAAATACTTTATACCCATGAATGAAATGACCTCTGGAAAACTAGCGGAGAATGTACCTATAGGTTGTAGTAACAAGGCCATGGAATTCACGGTCTCGATTATTTGGATCGTGACCCTAGGTTCGCATCAAACTTCTGGAGGTCCATTCAGAATAGCTCTTTAGGTAAAGGTAAGATATGAGTACGGTCATATCTTCCGCAAACTGTCGGTCAAAGTGAGAGCAACCATTCAAAACTCTCGAAGATATGCTTAGGCTTGTGTGATCGTCTTTGGGAAATGGTTTGGGTTTAACATTTGACATTGGTCGAGTTTTCATTACAAGATCAGTTATCATGCTAGCATTAAGGATGCAACCTTTGAGGCACTCTATGGTGAAAATAGTCGTTCCCTGTTTTGGTGGGCTGAGGTTGGAGCAGTTCAACTCTCACGGTCCAGAGATAGTACATGAGACGTCTGAGAAAAATCTTCAAGTTAAGCAAAGGATGTCAAGCCTCGTGATAGGCTAAAAGGCTACGCTTTTTGAACGCGTAAGCCGATGGAGTTTGACAGTTGGGAGATTAAAGTGATGCTCAAGGTTTCGCCTTGGAAGTGGTTGTCGGTTTTGGCAAATCGGGGAAATTAAATCCCTGGTTTGTGACCTTTCAGGTATATAATAAGGGTGGAGACGTTGCATTCAAGCACCCTTCGGGGAGGGGGGGGGGGGGGGGTTTTATCCTGAGGAGCCTGAGCAGTGTTCATAATACATTGCAGTGTCCAAATATAAAGAAGTGTCATGCCGACGAACCCTTAGCCGTTCGTTGGACGGACTTCATTTTGCTGACCAGCTTATGTTGTCGAGGAACATATAGAGATCATAGATCGAGAAGTCAAACAGTTGAAGAAAATCCGTATACCGATCATCAAAGTTTGATGGAATTCAAGACGTGGTCTTGAATTCACATGGGAATGCGAAGACCAATTCGGAAGAATTACCCAATCTGTTCTTACAGACCGGGCCGTCGTCAGTGCTGCGTCTTAAGCCTTTGAGACATGGATCAGCTAATGGGGGAGGACTATAACACCTCGTGTTTTAGGTCATTGTATGACATTATGTAATTCCACAAATTTATTTTTAGGGTTTACGCGTTTGCTCGTAAACCGTAAACGTTAAGTTAATTCGCGTAAACTAAAAATGATCATTCAATGTAAGCGGGCATTAAACGATTAAATGTTTACATCAAGCAAGTGTTATATGATTATTATGAGGATAATTAATAACTTTGTTCATCTTATTTTTATTGGCTACGTAAAATGCTTACGTTTCACGTTAAAACGCGTTTCGGCATAACCGGAAGCACCAAAACCTAACTTCGCTTAAACGATATACAATGTTGACACCCATACCCATAATATAAAAATAAATCACATATGTGTATATTGTACCGAAAATTTTTGGAGGATAGGACCAAGAATTATCAATATGTCATGAATATCTAGATTTTTAGTAAGGATCTAGAGAACAAAACTCCTACACCATGAACAAATTGATTCTTAACCTTGTGAAGGGGGTTAGAAAGTAAACCATGGTTAGGTTAATATGATTTATTTTTATTGCTATATATAGCATAATGCATAAGTAAGTTTCATACACTTTTATTAACAAAAATTTCACTTCTTTTCTCTCTCTCCTAAGCCAAAAAACCCACGGCATAATAGCAAAACATAATCAAACCATACAAAAATTTTCTTACATCTATACAAACCCTTTTCACATCAATCCTAGGCACACTAAGGGTGTTTACAAGCATTGGATCACATTTGCAAGTATTAGGAAGAAAAGGGAAGATTATGGTTTCAAACATAATCTAGGGTTTATAGTCTTGTAAGCTTTGATTTTGATCTAAACTACAGGGTTAGATTTGTTGATCTCTCTTTACATCATCTCTTACAAGTTCTCTTAATCCTTCATACTTTTATTTCTTATGATTTTATGTGTTATATGTTAAATATGGCCATAATCACCACTAAGGACTTTTTAATATGTAAAATGAGTTATTATTTATGTTTATGATTTTATGCACTTATTCTTATGTCATATGGTTATATATATCATGGAAAAATAAATGTAAAAGTTTGTTAACCTATGGATTAAGTATAAACATGTTTAGGTTAAATTAGGGTTTTATAAGGTTTCTTAATCTTCACATGTGAAAATAATGGAAAGTAAATTGTTAAACTTGTTAATCATGGACAAATGAAGAAAATATGGACTCATGGACATAAATATAAGTATCACATATGTTACATATAGTTATTAGGGTTTCTATATTAATCTACTAAATTAAATAATACATAAAACAAGGTTTTTATAAAGATATATACATGAATACTTAGGGGCTGTTTTAATTCGAATTTTAGACAGTAGGTTTTGATATAATATAATAATAATACGTCTCGTGACGATTCCAAAATGATAAGAAACTCGAAAAACCGATTTATAACGAAAAAGATACGTTAATTACGAGTTTACGACTATAAATACTTTTATAAAACTATTTTTATAAAAGTTACTATTCATTACAGCAACTTTCATTTTTAAAACATCTAATATATGATATAACTTTTAATTACGAGATCGTACTCGAAAGAATCGCTAAAAACGGAACTATAACGAATAAACTATGACATTTTCGATAATTAAAGTTTATAAAAGTAATTTTATAAACTATGAACAGTAAAAAGTACTATTCATCAGCGGGATTAACTTTATAAAATATAATACATCTTTTAATAACAAAGACGTACTCGAAGGAATCACTAAAATCGGGATTAAAACGAATAAGTTATTACGATTACAAGTTTACGCTAATTAAAATAAAAAAAACTCATAGATTAGCTGTTTGTGAATTTGTAAAAACAGCTATACTATCACAGGAAATTCAAAAACTTGAAAATGTAATATTTTGATCACTCGTCTTACTACGAAGACGTGGACGTAAGAAACGCGAGCAACGGGCTTAAAACGACCAAATTAGGTCATTTTTACGAAAAGTATATTTATAAACGTTTTCACTTTATAAATATTATTTTACTAAAACGATTAGTCGGTGATTATGCTATATAGAATATTGAGTGGTTATCAAAGTGCTATAATACTAGGGAGTTTCATAATGAGGCCTCTTCGGATGGCGTATCGACGAGTTGTTGGATTTACGATTTAAAGTGTCCTAACTCCTCGTACGTCATGTCATGACCTCTTTAATTATGATAGCCCGAACGATAGTACGATGTAACAACTATAAGATTATATTCACGTTATTTAATTTATCAGTTCTCACGGAATTTACGACCTTAATTTAAATAGGTTGCATTTATCGTCTTGCGTGACGTTTTATCTGTGATTATTTGGACTATCTGTACTCAAGGTGAGTTCATAGCCCCACTTTTACAGTTTTTACTGATTTATTATTATTCGGGGTGAGAACATGCTTTGTTTTATAAATTGGACGCAAGTGTTTAAAGTATATTGATTATGTGTTTGCCTAAGTAGCGATAACCCTCCTGAGCCCATTATCATGAACTGTCAATTGCATAGATGTAGTTGTTAATTGCATTATGTGAGCGCGAATGTTATAAATAGATCTATTAGGATTAACCTCCCCGTTTGGGTGATTAGCTATCACCGGGAACGAACGTTGACCTGTCGGTCTTGGATGTGCGGGTTACAACATCTGTTAGGCAAATACTGCCTAAATATGCAAATATAGGTTGAGTTCAGTGTCATGAGATATAGTCGCAACGGTATCTGAGTTTTGGGTATCTAACCTAAGGTTTTGATGACAAGTAAAGCAATAAACACAAACAAGAAGATAAACAAACGATAGAGGAGCGATCAAACACTAATGTAAGGACCACAGTTGATATCTTCCAGAATATTTTATTTCTTTATTGTAGAATATCTTAATACACACAAGCTATTGATTTAATGTAAAGTTTTAGAGAGAGAGAGAGGTGGTTGGATGAACACTTAGAGAGAGAAAGTAAAGAAAGAAAGACTAGATTACTATGTATAAGAAATGAACAACCAACACCCTTTCCATAGCATGAAAAGGGGTATTTATACTTAGAGTGGCCGGATAAGGCATTGGCTTTCATGGGCTTTCCATAGGCCTTGGACTAACTAGCCTACTAAGTTTCTAAATATTACTTAAGGAGCTATCTAATGATATCAATGGAAGTGACCGATACTTTTGTATTCCTAAAAATCTCCCCCTAAGGGAGGTCACTCCATTTTACAAAAACTTAAGCCTAGCATACTATGCTTTGTCTTTAGTCTTGTGCTCACAGACTTGTTTTCTTTACTTCATCGTGTGATATGTTGTAGTGATCATTGACTTTAGGCTTTGACTTGTATCTTTGACTTGACATGAATGTGATCTTGAACTCCTTGAGATCATCAACCAAGCATAATCTCTTATCATCGTCTTGTGATCTTTTGCCTTCTTGTGATCTTGTAACTTCTGGACCAACATGCTCATACTGTTCTTGATGTTGAAAGCGTGTATAACCATCTTTCTTGATATTCTTTAACTTTAACACTTTGTCACTTTATGAAGGACGTATGGTATCAACTGAATACTTCGTCACTTCAAGAAAGACGTATGGAATCGGAGTAGCAGAAGTCTTGAAAATATGTACTTGAGCTTTCATGATGTCTTTACGTTTGTTGGTCAAGTATGAACATGTAGTATTGGCTTCGACTTAGTCATCAGGAAACTGCTACCACCGTCAGGAAATCTGCATAAATAGGTTAGTGATAAACTACATATATGGACGAAAGTGGCTTTGTCACTTCGTCAAATACGGTTGTAACAACCACGGTTCCCCATTTCTCAATATAAACACTGCCTGTGATCAGGTAGAATTCTGAAGAATCTACTTGACAGGGTTTCGCAGCTGCACTAGCCGTTCTCATTACTAGAGCGTCTTAACGCAGACAACATGGTAAGAGTGAACCGGTAAGTTACTATCTTCCTGATTAAGCCGTCAATTCGTGTTTAGCTTTCCTATGTC